>JXTC01000131.1:428610-466214 GCA_002914845.1 Trema orientale | reverse complement strand
AAAGACAAAGAACTGTAAGATTTTCAAAATCAATAGCGTGAAAATATAAGATAAGGTTATAAAAAAATTCATTCTATTTTTTTGTGAGCAAATTACATGTAAACACGGTGGGAGTTTTTATTTTCTTTTTTTTTTGTTATATTATTATTTGTTTTAATGGGACACCAACATTTTTTAAATCATGTGATAAAAAAAGAGACAAACTATATATTATTTATAAAACTAGAACTTTCATTTAGTGAAAAACTTAGAATTCTAAAATTACCCTTATCTAGACCCTAGTAAAACTTTTTTGACTATATCAAAAGTCCAAGTGAAGAAGGCGAGTCTAGAATTAGATGACTAAATATGTTTGACTACGGTCGAAATTTTCAATTAGCTCAAGACGGTAGAGATCGGCAATCAAATGGAGGCTCAACCAAGATCAATCAGGATCAGGATTGAGATTGGTAATGGTGGTAGATGCAATTTAGTGTTTAAGAATATATTTTAGATTATATCAAGGAATGAGCTATTTAAGTACTTTTAGATTTATGACATGACAATGGGAGTTAATTTTGATAATATTTATAGATGAGTCACTTTTTTATCATGAGGGCATTAGTAGACCCCATGAGTGTAAATAATACATTTTTTTTGTTTTTTATTTCATGAGGGTTTATTTAGAGGGGTGAGAGAGAGAAATATGGGGTTGACAAATAAACAAGGTAAGTTATATACTTTTATGAACGAAATCCAAATCATTGTTCAGTTTTGATTTCCCAATCGATATCCAACTAATGGAAAATGACACATCATGTTAAATATTCGAAGAAAAATAATAAAGTTAAAAATTAATTAGGTAATTCAATATGTTTGATGCGCCATTACTTAATTGATTGAATATGAATTAGATAAACTATTTAACTACAAGTCACCATATTATTTTTTTTATCTTTTATTATTAGTCTAATTAAATAGCATATTACAAAAATATGTGAATGTTTTCTTGTTGGCATCTTCATGTTGCAAACTGGAAATGGTCATGTTGCAACATGAAGGTGTTGTGAAAAATTCACAAGTGCATGAATTTACAAAAACAAGTAATTGAGTGATAAGCAAAAATATCGTCCTGCGGAGATTGACTAATTAAAATTCCCTAACAACTACCAAAATTGGATTAACCCTTCGGGAAAAGATTAATTCTATGCACTAAAAGGAGTTCAACTACAAGGAATCAAACAAAAGTCGAGGGAAGCTCGCTAAACAAGATTGATAAAGTGAAGGCAACATAATTGCGACAATTGTAAATAAGGAGTCTTTCTTTTTGTTAGTCAATTTATGTTTGTATTCTTTTAAAACTTTATTAATATGTTTATTCGTTGGGTGTGACCTCGTGGGGTAGGTGAAGACCAAATCACGTTAAAAATATCTTATCTCCACTTTTTACATTTCTCTATTGCAACTTTTACATTATTTGTTACAACATAGTTAATTAATTGGTTAAATTAATTAATTATTTGGTAATACTTGAAAAATAAACCTAACAATTGGTATCAGAGCAGGTGAATAACATCATTTAGTGAGATCTTGTGGAATATATTTTGATATATTTTTAGGTATGTCGTTTCTAGCTGAAGGTGGCTTAATTATACACCATGCATTCCTCGATGGGTCTAATTATACATATTGGAAAGCACAGATAAAATCATTCATCAAGTCTTTGGATGTAAAAGCTTGGAGATCAGTCCTGACGGGATAACTACGAAGGATGGAGAGAATAACACTATTCTTAGACCTGATATATTTATTATGGTATCAGAGCTCGTTCTTTTCCTTTCCCTATTGTCTCTCATTTTTTTTTAGTATTAATTTTTAATTTTCTAGTCATTAGTTTTGAATTTTTGAGTAAGAAAAGCCTTTCTAGTATTTAATTTTTATATTAAAAAAAAAATCAGAAGCCCTATATCTATAACAGCTGCCTTTAGCTTTTGCCATCTATCTACCGTCCCTACAATGGGCTTCATACCACCCTCATGATCGTTCCTCAGTCCTAACTGTCATGCCTCTACAAGTAGTCTTTAAGCATTTTTGATTTCCCTATATTCATATTCATGAGTTAACTTAGTGAGTTAACTTTATAAAAAAATTTAAAAAGAAAACAAAAAAAAAAAGATAAAAAAAGACCTAATGACTACCCAATACACTACCACCATTGCAACCTTTGTCCACTCTATCCACAATATTCATGAGCCACACCAGATGCTCGTCTCTAGCAACATATTTGCCCATGTCTCGCTTAAGCTTACCCGAATAAATTATATTTTGTGGAACCATTTAACGGGGTTTACGACTCGTATAACTCATTTGGATTTAGAAGGACAACCCCCTTAAATGGGTATAGAGTCCTCACGTCCAGACAAGATCCTGGTTAGAGAGTTATCGAGCCAAATCAAAATTTTGAGTCTCGGTAAGAATTCTTTTCTACGTCAAATAAATTTGAACGCGTCTCTGGGGGTATAGCATATGAGCCCTATAGGGCAGGACGTTCAATTGCTCCTTTTGATGAGCGCTTTTAAATCTTTTTGACATAGAGAATGATAAATGTCGAGAGCTCTAATTCTTCTATGGTCCCATTGAGTTCTAGGAGCTCTAATTCTTTCTTGTTCCCAATGAGTTCGATAAACCATAAACGCTCTTAAGTGGGTGTTGAATCCTTATCTATGGTAGAGTTTAATAATTCGTCAAGCCAAAAAGATAAAAGATTCAAAAGTAATGAAAAATAATAAGACCTATAAATGTGAAACAATATATGATGATTCAATATTATGATTTTGCATTGAGATATACTATTATGATAAATTGATTATCATACGAGAATTGCAAGAAGAAGCGAAAGCTTGACGTGAACTATTCCTTTAGTCCGAGTAAACTCGCACTGAGAAATAGGGGGAGTGGGAGTTGATTGTTGGGGGTAAAATTTGTTTGGCTCATTTTATGGCGTATACGTGATCTAGAGATATTTATATTTTTATGGGGTCCCTCTATTTCATAAAATAGGTAATTCTTATTTATGATTATTAGGTATTATATTTCAAATTAGACATTATCCAATAAGTATCCCATTATGACTAGGTTACCCGAAAGATAATTGTTGACGGAGGTTTTGTCAACAATGAATTTGGAAAATTACGAGATGTGGCTTGTATATAAAAAGGGTTGATAGATCAAAGCAAATAAGGAGACATAAATTTTATAGTGGTTCAGCTCCAAAAAAGATGAGCCTACGTCCACTGTTCTTCACTATTTTTTGGAGAATTACAAAAGTTTCTCTAAGCATCAAGGTGAGAGCAAAGAGAGAATTACAAAGTGTAATGAAGTAATTGTGTCGTGTCTAATAATGAGATTGAGCCCCCTTTATATAGGTGAGGAATGCTCAATGTTTCTCAATTACACAAAAGGTAAGTGCATAATCAGAAAATATAATTTCGAGTAACAATATGTAATCGGGTAACTTCTCAAATTAAATAAAGGAACTACTCGATCTCCATTCAGAAGCTCGTTTCCTTTTCTTTGTGAACTACTCATTTGATGAAGCTTGAACTGGTTTCCTTTTTCATGCTAGTCGCACCTATCATATCTGAAGGAGGTTGCACTTTAATCTAGAAAACATATGTGCGGCCTGATGTAGACCAATCATCGACTTTCCTCTTTCGTCGTTGACTGATGTGGATTTAAGATCGCATAACAATTGCCCCCAGCTCCATTAGCCTTTAGACTAAACGGAGCTTCTCTCTGACAAATGCGAGCTTACAAACGTGATGTTTACAAGGTCATCTCGAAATTCTGAAGAGTTGTCAAGTCTTGAATCATACTTTTTCTGAACCACACGTACTTTTCCCTGACAGATGCATCCACGTGTCGTTCTCCCTTAAGAAATTGACACAATTCGAGGCGACTTCTTCTTGTACAGACGTGATAATGATGCCAACGTCGTTTCAGCCTGGGATGTTTCAAATTTCAAGAATTAAATACACTTTAATTTCCGAATTCATTTCCCGCGTGAATCTCGGCCATTAGATCCAAAAAATATATGTCTCGATATACGGCTGTGATTTGATGGATCTTTTATATATTTAAGGAAGAAATTCTTCATCTCTTTTTCTATTTTTTCTTCCATTTTCTCTGAAACTCGAGACAAAACACCCTTTTCTCTCCAGCGAACTGCAGAGCCTTTCTTCCCCGTCTCCGGCAAGTCACCCCAACTTCTTCCAGCGACTCTATCTTAGAAGAATCGGCGAGCCATCCCAGAATCCTTCTCAACGAAAAAAAAGGTCAGTCATCTCTTTTCTTCTCTTTTCCAAATTTATTTCTTGTATATTTTCCGTAGAATTCCTGAGAACCCTCTGAAATTGACATGACCGAAAATAACTTGGAATTAAATACCTGAGGTCCTTCTGAACTTGTCATGACCGAAAAGAACTTAGAATTAAGCATAGAAACGAGAAATCAGAATTGAATGACGAAAGTATAGACGAACTCACATACTCAGATCAAAAATAGTTGTCGGCGCATATTTTTAGGGTTTGTAGCCCCAATTTGCTCGCATATTGCGAGTATACCTGCAAAAATAGACAATAATACGCCTATTTCTAGGTCGCATTTAGGTTAGTATAAATCAATATATGATTTTACCTGTAGAATGATGCTCGCATAGGATTAAATACTTCCTGTTTTATTTTTCAGATGTCTAGTAGCGAGGAACTTAGGGAGGGGAATGCGTTCTCTGGCGAATCGTTATTCTCCGACGCGAGCACGAAAACCAGCTCTATAGATCTCGATGACTATATAGAACACCCTGAAGTAGAGATAACCGGGACTAGGCAAAGTAGTCCTCGTATAGGCGACCTTCCCTAAGACCAGTGGCCTCAACATATTAGGGACGCTCTTGAATATGCGAGAGGGTATCAGTATGTAGAGGGAGATTGGTCATGTACTAACGTAAAGACGAGCTGTAGCACAAACAAGCTCGAGAAGATCATCCGTAACTATAACATCAACGTACTACTCTGTGTTCCCACAGAATTCAATCGACCACACACTCCTCCTCGCGGTACTGCCTCATTCTCAGAAGCAGTTCTCAGATGCGGCGTCTACCTCCTACTTCATCCATACATCAAATCTATCGTCGACTATTATGAAGTCGTCCCTTATCAATTAACCCTAAATACCTATAGATATATGGTAGGTTTGTACATACTATACCATAAACTTAGTTTGGGACCACCCACTCCTGAAGAATTTGCTTGGTTCTACCAAGTAAAGTCAAATCCTTCAGATTTTGGCTTCTTTTATGCAAGTAAATGGTCGAATTGGGCAATAAAGACCATCCACGGAGTTCGCAATAATATGGGAAAATGGAAAAATCCATTCTTCCATTTTGATTATGCTAACAACGGGTTTTTCCAAAACCCTGGTAAGTAGTCTTTAGCCTTTATCTAAATTCAATAACTATCCTTAGGTCTCTGATCGCAATTTTATGTTATCGCAGATAATAAGGAGCGACCAGGACTGAGTGATGCACAACTCGCAAGAGTATACAAAATAAACGACCTTCCAATAGAGGAATTTGATTGGAAGAAGCTTAGGACAACCAAGAACTTAGTCGCTTGCGGGCTGTTCCCGAAAGGTGCCTTGCTTCCTTACTCCACCAACCGTCCATCGAAGCTCTCGAGCTCAAAGAAAAAGAAAGCTAGGAAGCAGAAAGAAACAGGCGCATCATCCTCCAAAACCAGGAAACGAAAAGCATCTGCTCCCCCTACTGCCGAGCCACCATCTCCGGAAGCTCAATCTCCTCCAACCTCTCAGCCACAAGAAGGTAATTTTTCTCTATTCTCTTTTATCGCATTACATTCCTCTCATGCTAACAAAGCTTATTCGTACAGATATGACTATCGGAAGTGGTCTGCGAGCTCCCCCTTCGACTCTTGGATCTATGGCGAGATCCAAGACTCTAGACAGCACGCCTCCTTCAAAAGGGAAAGAGAAGGTCGACTCTTCAAAAAAGAGAAAAGTCACCTTCGAGGACACTCCGACCAGCTCGCCTCCTCCTCAGCCTTCCAAGCCCGCGAGCCAGCCTGAGCCTTCCAAGGAGCCGGCTACTTCTTCTGTGGGAGTTAGCCAGGCAAACAAGGACGAAGAGATCCTCACACATCTTCGTCAACTATCGGAAAAGGCTGGCCTGAGTGCGGCCTTCATTGATCGCTTCACTTCTGATGAAGCGTGGGAGAGGATGAAGAAAAGATCTCCAAGGGTCGCATTTAGTGCCGCTATGCGGATGCTCGCAAATGTAAGTTTCTCAATTTCTTTTAAATTCTTCGACGCTTTCCTCGCACTAATATGTTTATATTTCAGACTGCTGCAGCTGCTGTGCTGATGTATAATCTGGTCCTTGAGTGCATGGAGAAAGGCGAAAAATTCGAAGAAATAATCCAAGTACTAAAGGATCTGAAGAAGACTCATGAAGACGAGAAGAACTCCTTATAGTCAGAGAAAAAATAGCTGCAGGAGGATCTAGAGAAGGAGAAGCTCGAAGAAAAAGTCAGGGATCTTGAAAAAATCATCTCCGAGTATCCGGATGCTTTGAAGAAGGCAGCCGAAGAAGCAGGTCGTAAAGCAGTAGAGGACTTCAGAGCTACTGAAGTCAAGGAACTCGAAAAAAAGCTAGCGACATTGCCTCTTCGACCATCATTTATAATATATACTGCGAGCATCCGGAGTTCGACTTTTCTATCCTTGGCGAGGACGTCGTCGAGCTCGTCAATAGCTGGAAGGAGGCAGAAGCTGTAGAGAAGGCGGCGGAGATGGGAGCGAGCATTTCTGCACAATAAACATTATGGTTTTGTAATATTAAAGACAAATACAGGCTTGTCCCGTTAATTTTTTTTGCAATGTATTTTGCTCGCACACGAGTGCAGATTTTTTTTTTTCAATTAAGAAGTTTTTATTCGTCGAATGTTTATTCCCTGCAAAACGAAAACAAAATTTTCATCGCATAAATAATATAAATATGCATAATTTAACCAAGTAGTCAATCACCAAGTGACTGATCAGTACGCTATTGCGATTCGAATCCGACTAACTTAAAATGAGTTTTAAGTATTAGGATAGATTAGGTCACTTAAGAAAAACAACGATCGTGAGTGATGCTAACTCAATATGTTTTTCAAAAGTTCCACATCAAAAAAAGAATATAGCAAGATATCACATCGAACAATGAACGTTTTGCTTAGTTACTTTGCTGTTCGAGGAGGAAAATTGCGTAATACGATATACTATGGCATGAAGCGAGGAGAAAATCCTAAGATTTTAAGAAATTTTAGATATTCGGCGATCCAAAATTCCGACCCCTCTAGATGAACGTTTTGCATGGTTCCTTAGGAAGCGAGTAGGAGATGACGATCTGATCCTACTGTCCCTCGAGTTTTATGGTGTTCGAAGACTGCCATAAAACTATAAAAGTCGAACGAAACCATCAAATACAATAAATCGAAGCATCAAGAAATAACATCTTTATTGATGAATTCTCAGGCATCTTTCAAAGATATGAAGATATACATGAGGATTTACTGATAATATCGACGAAGTTGTTCTGCATTCCACGTATGTTCGATCTTTTGTCCTCCAGTACGGGCAAGCTTGTAAATCCCAGGTCGAATGATGGCATCAATAACATATGGTCTTTCCTAAGAAGGTCCAAATACACCAGCACCTTGCTCTTTAGTGTTGGGTAAAACTTGTCGAAGAACAAGATCACCAACTTCGAATTCTCTATTTTTAACTTTAGAATTGTAATATCGAGCAGTGCGCTTTTGGTATGATGCGATCCGTAATTGAGACTGTTCGCGCTTTTTCTCTAAAAGATCGAGCTCAATCCTCATCAATTCATTATTCTGATCTTGCTCGTATGTTGATCGTCGTAGAGAGCTTGCACCAATTTCAACTGGAACCATTGCTTTGTAGCTGTAAGCTAAGGAGAACGGACTTTCTCCAGTAGTGGTTCGTTGGGTGGTGCGATAAGCCCATAATACTTCGGGGAGTATCTCTGGCCAGGTTCCTTTGTGTTCTTCTAACTTTGTCTTCAAGTTTTGCTTAAGTATTTTGTTTATAGCTTCCACTTGACTATTGGCTTGTGGATGGACAACTGCGGAGAAACTTTTCTTGATGCCTAAGTTATCGCAGAAGTTGCGAAACTCGTCGCAGTCGAATTGTTTTTCGTTATCAGAAATTATTGTGTGCGGTATACCATAACGACAGATTATTGATTTGTAAACAAAATCTATCATCTTCTTCGCAGAAATGGTACTTAAAGCTTCAGCTTCTGTCCACTTGGTGAAGTAATCTACGGTGATCACTGCATATTTCAATCCACCTTGTGCCTGTGGGAGTGCCCCAATAATATCTATTTCCCAAACTGCGAATGGCCATGGGCTAGTCATTGAAGTTAAAGGAACATATGGCATTCGTGGAATAGTTGCAAATCGCTGGCATTTGTCGCATTTCCGAGCAAATTCTGTCGCATCTTTCTTCATAGTAGACCAAAAATAACCTTGTCTGAGAATTTTATTTGCAAGTGCCTGCCCCCCAGAATGATTTCCGCATATCCCTTCATGAATTTCCTTCATAATGTAGTATGCTTGTTCTTTGTCAACACACAGCAATAATGGCGAGCTGAAACTTCTTCGATAAAGTTTTCCATCATAGATAATATAGCGAGCTGCCTTCATCCTAAGTCTCTTTGCATCATTTTTATTCTCGGGAAGTTTGCTATTTTGTAAATACTTCATTATGGGATCCATCCATGTAGGTTTCTGATGTACGGGCATGGTTACTTGAGGCTCCACTTCGATGCTTGGTTTTGCGAGGAATTCAACTGGAACTACATTCAATAGTTCTGCGTCTTTTGTCGAGGCGAGCTTGGCTAGAGCATCCGCTTGAGTATTTTTAGTTCGAGGAAGAAGTTGAATACTGTGGGCAGAAAACATCGAGAATAATTGTTGCACCTCCTATAAATAGGCCAGCATTCTTCCTCCTCTCGCTTGATAATCGCCAATCATTTGACAAACTACCAACTGGGAGTCACTATATACTTCGATCATCTCGACCTTCATTTCTTGTGCGAGCTTGAGTCCAGCTATCAATGCTTCATATTCTGCCTCATTATTTGATGCTAGAAATCCAAATCGGAGTGCACAATGAATACTATGCCCTTCAGGACTAATTAGCATTAAGCCCGCACCTGCTCCGCTCTCATTTGACGACCCGTCGACATATAGTTTCCATAACCTTGATAAGTCCAAAGCAGGTTTTTCGACTTCTTCGGTGCGAAGATTGACATCATAAATAAACTCTGCAATAAAATCTGCAAGAGCCTGACCTTTGATCGCAACACGAGGTCGAAAATTGATGTCGAATTGGCTCAACTCAACTGCCCACTTGAGTAGTCGTCCCGATGCTTCCAGTTTTTGTAAGACCTGCTTCAGTGGAAAATTTATAAAAACCTCGATGGAATGAGCATGAAAATAAGGTCGAAGTTTTTTGGATGCGATAACAAGTGTCAACGCTAATTTCTCCGTCTCTGGGTATCTTATTTCGGCATCGAGTAATCTCTTACTTATGTAATAGACAGGTCGCTGTATATTTTCTTTTTCTCGAATTAATGCGGCACTTGTCGCGTATTTTGAAACAGCGAGATAAAAGTACAGCTTTTCCCCTGATTTTGGCTTTGACAAGAGTAGAGGAGAACCCAAGTGTTTCTTTAATTCTTGAAATGCCTGCTCGCACTTCTCAGTCCACTCAAACTTCTTCGATCCTTTCAACACTTCAAAGAATGGTTGGCATTTATCAGTGGATCTAGATACAAATCGACTTAGTGCGGCCACTCTCCCTGCCAGGCTCTGCACGTCTTTTGATTTGCGAGGCGACTGCATGTCAATTAGCGCTTGAATTTTTTGTGGATTAGCTTCAATGCCTCGTTGGTTGACCATAAATCCCAGAAATTTCTCAGATCCTACACCAAACGCACATTTTTGGGGATTTAGCTTCATCTGGTACTTTCAGAGAATTTTGAACATCTCATCGAGATGTTTGACATGATCTTCAGCTTTCTTTGACTTCACTAGCATGTCATCAACGTATACTTCCATTGTCTTGCCAATTTGTTTAGCAAACATCATATTGACAAGATGTTGATAAGTTGCTCCTGCATTGATGAATCCGATAGGCATCTTCTTATAGCAATACAACCCTCGATCAGTGATGAATGAAGTGTGCTCTTCATCTAACTCGTACATGGGAATCTGGTTATATCCAGAATATGTGTCCATAAAGCTTAAAAGTTCGTGCCCGGACGTCGCATCTACAAGCTGATCGATTCTTGGGAGTGGAAAATTGTCCTTCGGGCAGGCTTTGTTGAGATCAGTGAAATCGATACAAGTTCTCCACTTTCCGTTGGGTTTCTTTACCAAAACTGGGTTTGCAAGCAAGTTTAGGTAAAAAGATTCCCTGATAAATCCGATTTTGAGCAGCTTGTCCACCTCTTCCTTTAACGCAACGTAACATTCTGGGTCCATCGCCCTTCTTTTCTGACGCACTGGCTTCTTTGTTGCATCTATGTTGAGGCGATGACACATGACATTCGAATCAATCCCCATCATATCCGAATGTTGCCATGCGAAGATGTCCAGATTCGATTTTAGAAAGGCGATTATTGTAGCTCACATGGGTTCCTGAAGTTTAACCCCGATTTTAAGCACCTTTGAAGACTCATCGATTGACAAATCTTCCAGATCTTCTATGGGTCCAGTTTTGACCTCTTCATCGATTTCTCGAGGATCGAGATCTTCGACTGACGCTTTTGTCGATGCTTTATTTTGTAACTGGACCATCATTGTGCGAGGTGTTACGTCTTTTGCTGCGAGCTTCAGTGAATTATTATAACAAGTTCGTGCGTCGTATTGGTTACCTCGCACTTCGCCCACGCCGTGCTGTGTAGGGAACTTTATGGCGAGATGATAAATTGAAGTGACAGCTCGAAGTTCCCTTAGAGTTGGTCTTCCTAATACAGCATTAAATGCAGAGGGACAATCTACAACCAAAAATTGAATCATTACTGTTGAAACTCTAGGATAAGTTCCGACGTTAACCGTTAGCTCGATCATGCCCCTAGGCATTATGCTATCCCCAGTAAATCCGTAGAGTGGAGTGACAGTGGATTTTAAGTCAGAGTCACTCAACCCCATCTTCTTGAAGGCGTCATAGTATAGGATGTCAACAGCACTTCCATTATCGATCAGTACTCGCCATAGTTGAGTGCTTCCACAATTGATCTTAATGACTAGTGCGTCATTATGCGGGTAATGGACTTTCCTCACGTCCTGCTCCGTGAAGGTGATGTCTATATCAGATACCCATTGAAGTTTTTATGGCCGCTGCTCAAGATACATGACGTTGGTCAATAGCTACTGTCGAGCTTCTCTCGCATATCTATCTTGTGCCCTCCTCGAATCTCCTCCAACATGCGGTCCTCCAAAAATAGTTCGCACTTCACGTTGTACTTCGGGAGGTCGCTGCTGGTTTTCTCCTCTTCTTTCATTATTTTGCCGGGTGTACTGTCGTAACTGCCCTTCTTTAATTAATCTTTCGATCTCATCTTTTAGGGCGTAACAGTTGTTGGTATCGTGCCCAATATCATTGTGATATCGGCAGAATTTATTGGGATCACGTTTCGCTTTTTCTCGTTTGATTGGCTCCGGTTGACGATATCGCTCCTGCTGATTAGTGACTGCATAGATATGATATATGGGTCCGCTCAGCTCAGTATAGTTGTTGAATCTCATGGGAGCCTTCGGAACTTCTTGCCTCTTCAATTCGGGCTGCTTCTCAGTTTGCTGCTCGCCTTTTCTCTTGTTCGACTTTTTATAATTGTTGTTGGTCGTGGTCGCATCTTTAGTTGAATCTTTTCCTCCTCCCTTCGTCTTGTGAAGATTCTCACGTGAAGATTCCACTCTTAGATGACAGCCAACTCGTCGATAGAAGTCCTCAAGAGTTCTGCATTCCTGTTCGAGCAGCTCTTCCCAGAGTTTAGTTTCAGCTCGTACCTCAGCCATCAGCAGAGTTAAGACTCCTCCTTCAGGCGGGTTGCTTACTTTCACCAATTCTGAGGTAAAGCGATTGAGATAAGATCGCAGAGTCTCCTCTGGACCTTGTCGAATGGCAGACAAACTGATTAATGGAACAGTGAAATTTTTGGTAGCCTGAAACTGTCTTAAGAACGCAGTTTGAAGTTATTGCCAAGACGAGATCGAACCGGGCTGGAGTCCTCGAAACCACTTCTTCGCTGCTCCAGTGAGGGTTACAGCAAAACATCTGCATCATGCGAGGTCGTCGACTCGATGGAGCTCCATCAGATCGCTGAAGTGATCCATATGGTCCTGTGGATCAGTTTTCCCATCGAAAGTGTTTATGGTGGGAAGTTTAAATCCAACAGGCAAAGCAGCGGCTCGAATTTCCTCGTTAAATGGCGATTGACGATATCCATCCACGAGCTCATTATCCCAACCGGTAATCGTCTCTAATGCAATCCTCAAATTATGAACATCAATATTTGGAGGAAGAGCATTAATTGGTAGCTGGGGTGGTCTTTGATCATTGTTGCGATGTGCTGCAGCAATTTGGTTAGGCAGAGTCTGCTGCGACATTTGTGAAGACTCTACTGTAATAGCGCGATGAGATCGACTTTGATTATGATGGTGCGATGTAGATTGCTCACGGCTACATCGTTGCTCTAAGTGTTGTCTTAGGTCTATAGGATTCTGCCTGGGTTCCCTGCTAATTCTTTCGAAGATGTTCCTCGATTGACGATTCTGCTCGCTGCCTCGACGATCTCGATTGACGGTTGCTCTCCTGGAAGGTTGTCCACGATCAGTGCTCGAACTCCCAGTACCAGATTCCTATGGCAAGTTCGCGACTTTTTCTTTCCCTTTGGAGGTGCGATCAGCATGACACTCTAGTTGGGTTCTGGGTTGGTCACGATTTCCTTCCTCCCGGATCTGAATTCCTCTCTCAATTTGTCGAGCAGGACGATCTCTTGGTCGTTCCTGTTGTGGTGGAGTGACCATTTGTCCTTCAGTGAGTCGTCGCAGAGAATCATTAATCTGATTGATGATTTGCTGAAAGTTCACCAATGCGTCCTCCATGCGATCCTGTCTTTGTAGGATATCCTCTGGTGCAGTCACAGCAGGTTGATCCTGAATATGATTGCCCTGTGCAGCCGTAGTGCTTTGGAGTTGGTTTTGGCTAACTCCAGCGTTCCTGGTAGTGTTTCTGGTGTTTATCATTGTTGAAGAAGCAAGATTGACAAACGTCTTTCGCTGGAATAACCCCCCTTCTAGCGCCAATTGTTGACGGAGGTTTTGTCAACAATGAATTTGGAAAATTGCGAGATGTGGCTTGTGTATAAAAAAAGTTGATAGATCAAAGCAAATAAGGAGACACAAATTTTATAATGGTTCAGCTCCAAAAAAGATGAGCCTACGTCCACTGTTCTTCACTATTTTCTGGAGAATTACAAAAGTTTCTCTAAGCCTCAAGGTGAGAGCAAAGAGAGAATTAGAGAGAGAATTACAGAGTGTAATGAAGTAATTGTGTCGTGTCCAATAATGAGATTGAGCCCCCTTTATATAGGTGAGGGAGGCTCAATGTTTCCCAATTACACAAAAGGTAAGTGAATAATCAGAAAATACAATTTCGAGTAACAATATGTAATCGGGTAACTTCTCAAATTAAATAAAGGAACTACTCGATCTCCATTCAGAAGCTCGTTTCCTTTTCTTTATGAACTACTCATTTGATTAAGCTTGAACTAGTTTCCTTTTTTATGCTGGTCGCACCTATCATATCTGGAGGAGGTCGCACTTTAATCTAGAATACATATGTGCGGCCTGATGTAGACCAATCGTCGACTTTCCTCTTTCATCGTTGACTGATGTGGATTTAAGATCGCATAACAATAATCATTTGTTATTTAATTATTAGAGTTCTATAACTATTAAACTCCTTAGAGTTCTATATTTATGAAACTCCTTTTATTTGCCTATAAAAAAAAAGATATTCTACTCATTCGGAAACGACCTATATTTTTCTAGACAACCTCTCCTCTACTCTATTCTCAGCACACAGTCTCCATTAAAATCTCTACAGTTTTACTAACTTCTTATTCTTTTGTAGGAAAATTAGAAATATATCAGGGCTTAATCCCTACAAAGAGTATGTAGGCAGTTTTTACGAGTACAATTCCGATCAAATAACTAATTTTTTTTAGATGCAGGATTGTAAGTGATCATGAACTCTTACAAATTCAATTGTAAATCTTAGCGTTTACAATAATGGATGCATCATAGAGAAATGTATTTAGATTAAACTTAAATGTTATTCCTTTAGCATTATCTCAAAATAATTGACTTTTGTCTTTGGAAAAAAAAAAAAGCAAATTTTTGTTTAGGTCAAACAATAGGTTTTATTTTCCCTTAAAAAAAAAGAAAAAAAAATTTTACTTGAATCGACCAAAACAAACCAAACTTGATCGACTCGTTTGAATTCAGAGCGACCAAAACTAAACCAAACTTAAATCGTTCAACCTAAAATTGATATATCAAAAATCTACTTGATTGGCCTTCGATCTTTAATATCCATTTCAAATCTGACCAAACTTGAAATCAAGAAGCTAAACTAGTGAAATCGACAACTTAATTGGAATAAAAACTTACATTGTTTTAATTTTTTAAAAGATTTTTTTTCCTTAATATCAAACGGAACCGAGAAAGCTGAATCAACAAAACCCTATATTTGGCTTGATACTTGCTTCCGAATTCCTCCATTTTCGAATTCAAAAAAAAGGAATGATAACTTTATTATCTTTTATACTATTTTTTGTACTTTCTTACATGTGGATTCTACTTGTATTATTAGAATATTAAATTAAAAAGTAGGAGTCACGTATCAGAAATGAGACTTAAGTGTGTAAAAGAGATTTAAAAAAAAAGTGTATTTAACACTTTTCTTCAAAAAAATGAAAAAATTCTGATGACGTTAAACCCTTCAGATTTCATTGTGTGTCATCGCTCACTCTCTTTGGTCTTCCTCTTCTTTCTCATGTATTTTTTTTTTTAAATATATATCTTGAAAGCTACGTGTCATATTCTTGTGAACCTTCCGACGCAAATTAACATATCCAACTGTCAGGCCTCCTGAATTTTCTCACGAAGGTGAAAGATTCGAGGTTGTCTCGTTCAAATGTCACAATCAAAGGTGATAAACTCACAAGGCTGTCTTCCTCAAACAAGATTACCACCACCATTCATAGGACGCCACCTCACAAGAAAAATACACGCTCTAACACGTGTCTCCTTTTCACTTGACGTTCTTCAAACAAGGATCTTCAGGTCAATCAGGTTCTCATATTCTCTAAATACGAGGCTCGTGGTAGATAAAATTAGTAAATTAGATAAATAAAGATTCTATTCAACGTTACCGGCTTTCCTTTGGAAACATAGGTATGTTAACTACCAAGCTACAGAAAACGACACCCTCCGAAAATGACCAAATTAGCATTTCCTTTTCTGGTTATCACGGATGTCCTTTATGTTGATAAATATCAGTTATATTATGTCTTTTTATATATTCATATTTGAGACCATTACTTTCTCCAAACAGACAAGAGCACCACAGAAATAATAATTCATACCCTTAAGTTTTCCTTTTCTTTTTAATCCAAAAAAAATCAGTCAACGTATTCAATTATCAACGGCTATAAAAAGGGCATATGTACTGAGAGAAAATAGTTTGCATTATTACATAATTGCTTAAGTCCCACAATTATTTGAAGAATCTTCTAGCATTATTGATCAATTATTTTCCATATTCTTTAGGGTACTCGAGTAACGTCTCCTTTTTGTTCCCATTCCAATTTTAGGTCCTTTACTATTTAGTTAAAAGAGTAATGATTGAGACACCAAAAATTTACACTAAAAACTTACACCACATGATGTGCATACATTTCAACCACTATCTTATTTAAAGTGGGACCACACCATTAAAGATTGAATAATGATAGGGACACCAAAATCTTGCACCAAACACTCACACCAAATGATGTAGCATGCATTTCAATCACTTTTTATTTTATAGTGGGACCACACTATTGAAAATTATAAGGCTGAAAGTGATGCCACATCATTGGTGTAATTTTTGAGTGTATAATTTTGATGTCCCTATCATTAATCTTAAAGATTTAATAGTTGAATTGGATGCCACATCATGTGGTGTAAGTTTTTTGTGTAAATTTTTGGTGTCCCTAGCATCACTCTTAGTTAAAAACAAGATTATTGGTTATATCATAAAGATATATATATATATATAGTTGGATTTTTTATTCGTTGATTGATCATCAAGTTAGACATTTTGCATATAATCAACCTTCATTCACTATCATATCAGGGCCTCATAATTAAATCAAACTCAGAGAACCTTAATAATTGAAGATGGTTTCAAAAAGAAGAAAATACGGGTTTTACGGTAGAGATTTTGGTGTGAATTGAATGATTGAACAAAAAAGTGAACCTACTATATAAGGATGGCTTCAAAAAGAAGAAAAGATGGTTTTAATGATATAAGATTTTTCTTTGAATGAGACGAATGAAAAAGAAAGAAAGATTTGGGAAGTGGGAATTAAGTTTTGTACGTACTGAAAAGGAAATTGGAACGCATATGCAACCAGTTTGTCAAGATAGCACAAAATTTGAAATAATTTGGAAGACATTACCAAGAATTAATTGGTTTTGAGATTAATAACCATTTTGTTTTTACGAGGTCCAATTTCTCAAATTTGGAAGTTATATAATTTTTATTAAGGATAATCTCAAAAACACACTTCTATTATGCCTAAATATATTTAACCTGTGCTAGTTAAACCCGAAAATATCCCTATATTTTCAAAAATATATAGGATACATGTAAACCTCTATTTTTCAAAATACATAGGAAAAATGTAACCCCTGTAACTTTTTGGTCAAACTTCTAATGTGAAATATTTAAAACACTTTAAATTTTTTTAAAACTTATTCATATACAGTCCCATGTTGTCTAACTATTTTTCATTTTTAAAAAATTGAACTTTTTCTTTTTGACTCTAAAAAAAATTTAAGGAAAGATTGTAAAAAAAATTTATGTTTTGATGATAAGAGTCTTTTTTTCCCACTTAAGAGTTGCTTTGGATTTTAATATTCCGAGAGCATTATTGTCATTTAGAAAATAAATTAATAAAAAGTTTGACCAAAAAGGTACATAGGATACACTCTTTTCCTCTTTTGAAAAATAGAGGTGATACTTTTATTTATGTGTTTTGAAAAATTTTTAGGTTTTTTTTAGAACACAGGATTTTTTTTATGGTATTTAGCCATAATAGAAGGGGTAATTTTGGGATTATCACTTTTTTATATTGAATTTGCGCAAAAATAATAGTAGACAAAAAAAATTCTATTTAGTTTTTCTAACGACAACAAACATTTACTATGTTTCTCTTTTTTTATTAAAACAAAAAAAGAAAAAAAAATACAAGCAAATACTAGTTTTATGTTTTTTTTTTCCGAAAAAAATATTATTGCATCTATCATAAAAATAATTGGATTAAATTTATGAGAAGTTACAAATCAATAATGATATCTTTCTAAGTAAAAACCCTAGTCCTCATTCTTTCTGAAAACTTCATCTTCTTCTACACTTTCTTTTTCTTAATTTTCACCCACCGAAGAAGGAGATCTTCTGTTGATCCTCCTCTCCACTAGAATTTCCTATTTTTTTATTTCTTAGTTTTTTATTCAATAATCCTTCTATTAGTGTGAATGTCTTTTATCCTCAATCTTGTCTTATTATCATAGGGGTTTAGTCCTATAAGATTTTAAATTTGTGAAGGTTTTATTCTATTTTTGATAATTTTCTCTAGTTTTATTGTGGATTTGAACCTTCTGTAATTCAAATCTAGAAGATTTTCATCATAGATGTTGTATTGTTTATGAAAATGAACTTTATTGGGATTGATGAAGTACTTCGATATGATAATGACGAACTTGGCTCTGTTTCGTGAAGATTTGGATATTGTGATGTTTTCAAGGTTCACTGGCCCTTTGATAGAAATTGATTGTATATTTGTTGTAGGTATGAGGAACCTACATTTGTCTAGCAATAGAGTTAATGCTAATATGCGAACTTTCTGTTGAGAGATGGTGGTAGTAGCTATTGTCACTTATTCCTCGTTTTAGAAATTAAGCCGCTCATACATGTGCTACGTATAATTTCCTGTGAATTGTTTTCTTTATTTTGTAATAGGAAATTTCGTAATTGTATTGCTTCTTTTATGTAGCACACAATTTATTATAATGAAGAATTTCTCTTTCTTTCAAAAAAAAAAAAAAAAAAAATCATGAGAAGTTACTAAATGTTCTTCTCTCTACATTCCTACATAGGGTCCTTAAACTTCATTTTGTATAACAAATAGTGAATTTTTCTAATAAATCACGATCAATAGTCAAATGATCGGCAAAACTGAAATTGAATATTTATATATCAAATATTTTTGTACTTAATTATGTATTACATATGGTTCTTGAATTATTATAATATATCACTATAGTAGTTGATCCAAACATGAAATACTATCGAAACTTGTGCCAAAAATTCACTTTAAAAAAAAGTTACAATAGCAAATCGGGTTACTTAGAAATAATGATAATCATGGAATCGATTCATAAATTTGAATTAAAAAAAAGCTTGAAAAATCTCGAGACAATTTCACGTCAACGATCTTGGAGAAAAACTCGATGAAAGATATATTAAATCCTTTCAATGACTTGTTTTGATTCTTCAGTATTCAAATTGACACTTTTGATTCATTCACCAGAAAGTTTCTACAAAATTCTATAGATATAGATTTGGGTAGACTAGGAACACCAGAGATCTAGATCTAAGTAGACAACTATAAATACGAGAAAGGAAAAGAGAAAAATTGTGAAGGTACCAACTAAACTCTTCAAAGATAGAGAAAAATAAAAGAGAGAAGAAAGAAGAAGAGAAGAGAAGAGAGGAGAGTTGTTTTTTATTTTCATTTTTCAATCTGTTGTATAGCTAATCTTTGTTTAACATATTTGCTTGACTACTAATGATGTATCATAAAAAAAAATCAAGAACTATGTGTCATACGTATTGAAATTCAGGTACTATATATATAGATGAAATCCTCTTAAAGCAACATTTTGACAGGATCTCCACCGTTCTTTTGAACTTTTATTAAGAAACAAGAAGAAAAAAAAAAGACACTACTAAACAAGGATTTATCTCAAACCCCCTTAAACAAAAAAGATTAGTGTGAGAGTGAATAATGAAAGGGCAAACAAGTAATTCCAAACAAAATAGGAATGATGGTAAAAACATTTTGAAACAAAATCGAGAAAAGAAGTACAGAACACTAAACTTTAGGCGGGTTTTACTGACTATAATCTATAGATGATAAGAATATATGAGACTACAGTACAGAACAGTGTTTTTTACTTTTCATACAAGATAGATAAGAATATTATATAGTATTTAGTGTTACTCTGCCGTGGATGCGAAGCTAGAGAGAGAAAAATACCATAAAATAAATTAAATAATTAAATAAAGGATAAACTAATTCTTCTTTCGAAAGTAGAAACCGAGGAGAGAGAAACAGTTAGAGAGAGAGAGAGAGAGAGAGAGTAAATAAATGCATTTTGTTCCATATTCATCAAGGCGAGAGCTTCTTTTAGAGAGAGAAAGTGTGAAAGAGAGGGCTGTCAATCTTTCCCCTTTCAATGGCGCCCACTGAAATATCCCCCTCTCATGTCCGGGACAGAATTTCTAAATTCTAGAGAGAGAAACAGAATTTCTTAGAGATAGAAAGCCAGAGAGACGGTATTAGGAATATATTTGTATGTATTGACATATATATATATATATACAGGCACATATTCCAGAGAGGGTGGGTGAGGCTGAGTATATTCAAGTCTCCTTCACAGTGAATTAGACGATGAACTGGCGAAGAGTATTGAAGTCCGTACAGGCCCTAGCTGCCCACAGCCTCCTCTTCTCCTTCACCGTTTTGCTTGTTCTCAAGCTCGATCATGTCGTCTCCTACTCTTGGTGGTCTGCCCCCTCTCTGTATATATATATATACACTCACATATTCAATTATTCATATTCATGTTTATTCTAATTTTCGATTCAATTGGGTATTTTTGGGCTTTTGATTTGAAAGGTTTTTTTTTTTTTTTTTTTTTCCTGTCAATTTGTTTTTTTGGAAGGTTCTTTTAATGTGTGAAATGGGGGGATTTTGAAAATTAATGGGTTTCGCTTGATTTGTATTGATGAGATGGCTGGCTTGGTTCTGCTTGTCTTTGTGGTTTGGTATAAACAGCATTGAGAATGAAAAAAAAGAAAGGAATGATGAATTTGGACCCATATATCATAACCCTTTTTGGGAAATTAATGAATAAGATGAATTTTTGAGTTATAAGAGGTATTATTGTAGACATATTTCTGTCCATTTGGAGAATTAAAAATAGCATATTTAACGTGAAAGAGTGTCACTGTTTAGGGGAAATGGTTATCATGGTTCGGTATTACATTTTACATATCCTGCTAAAACAAATTATGGTTAAATTTTCTGAGAACAAAAGTTTTGGTTTCATTGTCTTTATTTGGATTGGTAGAAGTGTTTTGAACTGTCGTGCAAGTGTAGATCTGCTTATGCTAAAGTGTATAATGAACAGTAAACAGAAAAAGAACAGAAAATTTCGATGCGTTGTTGAGTTGGAGGTAGGACGTAATCTTGAAAAGTGATAGTCATTACATTTAGTTTTGTAATATTATGTCGGTTAGATTTATGAAGGCCTTACTTTTAATATGCAGGATAATTTTCTTTCCGATTTGGATATTCCATGCAGTTGTTTCACGAGGAAGATTCTCATTGCCAGCTCCATCAATTCCCCATAATCGTCATGTATACTTTCTGGGATTCTACTGAACATTTCACGAGAATGATTGTCTAATTAGTTTTTGGAGATAAAGATTTCACATCTCATCAATAATGTCAACGTTTGCTTTATTTTACTTTTGTTGACAGTGGGCGCCTTGTCATGCTGTTGTTGCTACACCATTGCTAGTTGCATTTGAATTGCTCCTTTGTATATATCTTGAGAGCGTTAAGGGTAAGAACTAATTTCTATGCAATAACTTTTCAGAGCCAATTATTGGTTCCTTGTTCATTCATGTGGAATTTGCATACGATTATATAGAATGCACTGATCTTATTAAGCATAAAAGATGTGTTTAACTTAATGTTTGCTTTTATTCGTCAAGGTGTAAACTATCTATTGTACCAGTCGATTTAGAATGCATTTGTTTGCATTAGAAAGATTTGTTGTAATACCATGCATACTAGTTTCAGATATAACCTTTTTGTAATTAATTCTTGCAGTTAATGGTTCTGCAGCTGTAAATTTGAAGATTGTCTTTCTTCCCTTACTGGCTTTTGAGATAATTATTTTAATTGATAATTTCAGGTAACTTTCCATGAAAATGAGATTGTTGGTCTTTTCTCCATGCCTTGCCATGCCTACTTATCGTTTTTCTGCAAGCCTTATGCTCATGTGTTATCCAATGTTGTCATGGCTTGTTTTGATTAACTATGCTCAAGGTTTTCAACTGAGTATTGACTTTATTTTCCTTTACAGAATGTGTAGGGCTCTAATGCCGGGAGACGATGATGGCATGAGCGATGAAGCAGTATGGGAGACACTTCCTGTAAGTCATAGTAATTTAAGACTTGTTAAACCTATACCAACTGCCGTACTTAACCAAGTTAGTTTACATCCCTACAGTGATTGCTCAGACTCTCTTTGCTTGTGGTTTCCTCACATCAATGCTGACCTTTTGAACTCAATGATATAAGTTATGCATATGTCAGTCAATAGGAAATTGCTTCTTCAGTATGATGTTTATTTTATCCTGTATAATGATACTTACAGTTTAGGCAGTTTTATATTAGTTTTCTTTAGTTGGATTTTTCCTTCAGGATTTGTTTTTTCACCCATTTTGTTAGGGTTTACAATTTTCAAGTATGATTTACACTGTTAAATCTTGCAACTGTTTTGATAAATAAACCATAAAGTTCCCTTTGTTTGTTGGTAGAATTTTCTTAATGGCAAAGGGAGCAGATTTTATTCTTTGCAGTGACTCAAGACTGCAGTTGTTCTATAACAAGTTGGACACAAACTATGAGATGGTAACATTGGGTGTCATGAAAAAGTTGCTAGTCCCAAATTCTGAAGCAGTTAAGATGATTAAAAATACCTGATTTTCATTTATGGTGCAAATGAAACTGAGAGGACCAAAACTGATACACTTGGTGTTGTATAGTTAATTATTAGTCACTCATGTTATCTATTTTATACTGTATTTGTAGTTTTGGATGCCTGATATGCTCCTTGCATATCCTGGTTGCATTTAATTTTATTGTTATTTCTAGTCTATGTTCTGCTTTTCACATTTGTGATTTTTTGTACAAAACAGTTTGCAAGGAGATATAATTTTGTTGAGAAACAGCACAGTTTCACTCTTAAAACTGCAGTAGGCTTTTAATATAAACTATTGATTAAATAACATTTTCTGATGTTATTCAGTCAATCCTGTCTTTGGGATTGAGTTCTACTGCAAGTGCATCCCCTTAGGGTTATTCTTTCTTAAATCTAAAAATCGAACCTTTTTCTTTTTCTTTCTTAAAAAAAGAAAAAAAACTTTGTTTAGGTACTCTTTTTTAAATTCTTCTTCATTGTTTGTAGCACTTCTGGGTTGCAATTTCCATGGTCTTCTTTGTTGCTGCTACAATCTTCACCCTGCTAAAGCTTTGTGGTAATTTATCTACTCCTTTAATGGCTCATATTCTGTGCATAATTTGTGTAATTTATTTTATCTTTTTATCCATGTATTTTTTTTTGCTGGATAAGACTATTCACTTACCTTAAAAAATAAAAGGCATTGTCATGTTGAAATAAGACATATCTAACTTTATTGGATAATTTTTGCTATTGAGAATTTGATGCATTTACAAATATTTGTTTTTGTATCTGTATTATCTCTTTCTGTTGTTAATCAAATGTATTCAAGTCTTTTACCATATCATTACCCATATCCTGAATTTACTTTCTTTATGTCTTGTTCTGTCTCTTTTTATTGTTGTGGGATCCCTTCAATGGGGCACTGCCACAACCTTTTGCAGCTATCTTAGCTACAATTCGACAAACTTCAAATGAGTTGAATTGCTCTCAAGAGGCTAGAAGCCTATACTGGGCTTGGTTATATGGCTTACTAAGCTAAGCCTGATCCAACAACAGAAGTGGTAAAATATAGGATGCCAACCTGATTGAGTTGTCTCACATATTACGCGAATTCTTCAAAATAATCTGTTGTATTTTGATAATATCTTTGGGCTTTTGTCCAACCTGAACTACAGTGTGTACGTAACCAGCCAGTTAGAAGATCTGCTCAGCTCTTTGAGCCCTATGAAGTAAAACATTTCTTTGCTTCTCTTGTGCAAGTGCAATAAATGTCTTTTAAATGGCTTTTGCTGGAAATCTTTTTCTGTTAAAACAATTATTTGTTAGATACTCTACGTTGCGTCTGTACGTGGAACTAATTCGCATTTGCCTCCTGAATTTCTTGTCTGTCAGATATAGAAAGAGAACACTGGTTTTCCTTGTTTTTCTTTTACCTCTTTGATCTTGTCAAGTTTAGTCGGGTGATGCTATGAGCATTAAGATGATGAGGTTCTGGTTGTAAATTGTAGTTGTCTAAAATCATGATCATGCATTGTTTAATTGGTCCCATGTATTCTTGTCAAGAAATTGATTAATTTTACTGTCTTAAATTCTTTTTTAATTGCTATTGGTTTGTTAGTTTCCCTTTTATTCACTGTTGCAGGTGATGTAGGTGCTCTTGGCTGGTGGGACTTATTCATAAATTTTGGGTACTGTTTGTACATATCTTGTAATGAGAGTTGCATTAAAAGGTTTGAATCTTTGTCCATTCCTATTGATGACCAATATTTTTTTTTCCCCCTTTCTTTATCGCAGAATTGCACAGTGCTTTGCCTTTCTTGTTTGTACTAAGTGGTCAAATCCAGTGATTCATCGAAATTCTCAAGCCAGAGAAGCCAGTTCATCTTCTACATCTATTAGATTTCTTGACTGGAACAGTGGATTAGTAGTTTCTCCAGAGGAGGATCAGGATCAGGATAGATTATGTGGCCTACAAGACATTGGTGGTCATATCATGAAAATTCCTGTAATTGGTTTTGAGATCCTCCTATGTATGCGCCTTGAGGTATATTATGATTTTAGTTCTGTTCATCCTTTGTATGTGGAATCTTGTGGATGGAGCTGATATGGCTTCAAATTTCAGGGAACCCCTGCTACTGCAAGGAAAATACCACTTCCTATTCTCTTCTCTCCCCTTTTCTTACTCCAAGGTGTTGGTGTGCTAGCTGCTGCATCAAGGTTGGTGGAGAAAATTATTCTCTTACTACGTACTGGAGCCAACACAGGAACATATTTTAGATTTTCCTCTAGAGCTCATGATTGCTTGGGGTTCTTGCACCATGGTTCGAGGTAATGATTTCGATTCCTGCCCCATTCCTTCTACTCTTTTTTATTGGTTACGGGCCAATCATTTGTACCTACTGCCAGTATAGAGATATCTAGAACGGAGAATATTTTTCAGCTCTGAATTCTGATAGTGAATGAAACTAGAGTGAGTACTTCGAAGTAATTTTTAGTTTGACATTTTAAATATAGGCTTCTTGGCTGGTGGTCAATTGACGAAGGAAGTCGTGAAGAGCAGGCCCGACTGTTTCATGAGGGTGCTTCAGGGTTAGTATTGTTTATCATAGTTTTTGAACATTGCACTTATTGCATTTGTCGTTTAATATGTGATTTGTTGTGCTTACTGGGAGAAAGTTATATAAGCATTTTTTCTGATCTTTGTACTTTTGTTTCGACCACACAGGTATAATACTTTCAGTGGTTATCCACCTGAGATGGTGAAAAAAATGCCTAAAAAGGATCTAGCTGAGGAGGTGATTTTAATTTTCATTGCATCTTTTTGTTTTTTTGGATAGAGTTGTTTCTCGACTTGTATTCTATGTTCCTTTTGATTCTAATTGAAGATTCTAGTTATGATTATGTACTTTAGCTTCTATAGTAGTCGGTTTTTTTCAAAGCTACATTGATTTTCTACAAAATATTCTTATATCTCAGGTCTGGAGACTTCAAGCAGCTCTGGGGGAACAGACAGAAATCACCAAATACAGCCAGCAGGAGTTTGAAAGACTACAAAATGTAAGTTATTTCATCCTTAATTTGTTGTATCTCATTCCAACGTATATCCTGTGTGAAGTTGAAAGTTAATCTTGTGTCCAAAACTGCTGGTTATGGTGGTAATGGCTCTTTAATTCAATATGTTACTGGTGTTATTTGTCATTTGGAATTGCATGAAATCAGTTCAAAGTCAGCAAGTCAAAAGCAGGTCTTAAACTTTCTTAATCTTCCATAGCATAATTCCGTCTTCTGAGTTGGTTCAACTTAACGTAGAATTTGATGTTTAACGTGATAAATAGCTTTGCTTTGATGTTGAGAGTCAATAATGAGATGTTCCTCGAGTAATTTTTTTAAAAATTTATTTTTGGATGGTTTGATATCAATTGAGTTCTTAACGAGGAGTTATGTTTTAAATTTGACAGTCTTTTCCATATCAGATCTTTTCTGCAGTTTCTTTTGAGAAAAGATTTTCAAGATCTAGTAATTTAACAAACTGTACATGTCAATATGTTGGTTGATACCTTGTTCATGTAAAATGAAAGATCTGATCTGCTCACGTAACCTTACGTATACTAAAGTTCCTGTCCAAATTTATAATTAACCCCATGGTTATTTTCAAAGGTTTCTTCTATCTTTCATTTTCTTGTGTTTCTCATTTCTTTTTTCTTTTGCCCAGCGGCAGCATGTCTTTGTTGAGATCCTCTGCTGTTTCCTGAATTAGTTCCTGCGCGTGAAAGTTTACTATCATTGCTAAATTCGGTCTTCTTTTCCTGGTCAGGAAAAAGTTTTATGCAGGATTTGCTTCGAGAGAGAGATCAGTGTGGTCCTGTTGCCATGTAGGCATCGTGTTCTTTGCAGGTGCGATTTTCCTGTATTGTAGTATTTTTTTGGGGTTGTGCAAGTGCTTTGAACCTTAGCATCTGACTTTATTGTGCTCATCAATTTTTTCTGTAATGTTACAGTACCTGCTGTGAGAAGTGTAAGAAATGCCCAATATGCCGAGTTTCTGTCGAGCAACGATTACCTGTATATGATGTTTAACTTTCCCTCCTTTTTGAGAAACGGAATTTGGGTGCATAGAGGAGGTTCGTAACTTCGAATAGAACAGGTTTTAGTACAGTTCTTTTGAGACTTCTGCGATGGGTGAGTATTGCCCTGTTCAAATTGACAAAGGATGGCAGGTAATTTGACTATGACAGGATTTGCTAAAATTTTGCCCTTTATGGAATTGTAAGTTGTATATATACTGAACTCATACAAGAGTAAAGTAAATTTTTATAACAGGCTGCAAGTCTTTTACATGTATTATATTAGCTCTAGGTTTATATGTGACGTATATTTTAGTCTTCAAAGGTTTCCAAGTTATATATTATGTATGTTGTATTTCTAACTTTACTGAAGTATCCTAGCAAGTTTCAAGCAATGATACTCTCTTTCATTGTATTTATCCTCTTTTTTTTGTTTGAGATTTATTCTTGTTTCCTCTGTTCTCTTCTGGTTTACTATGGTTGTGCACACGTGGCCATTTTGTCGACATCATTAGGAAAAAGATCTTATTGAAGTTTGTGTTTAATAGAACCTGTTTTTGATTATATGCGTTTCTTGTTCATAGAGTCGAAATATGATAGCTTTGCCTGAGTTCATCAAATATTGATTTTTTGTTTTGTTTTTAGAATGTCCTTGATGATTAATACATTTCTTATATATTACTCATCCTTTTTATCACTTCAAAAGACCAAATGATATTTGTGTGACTTTGATTCACGTCGTCATATTTGGTCAAAGTGTATTGTTCTCTTCAGGTATATCACATTACAATACTTTCGAATTTGAGATAATCTGATTAGTAATTTTCTATATGACTGGCGTTAGGAGTTAACCTCGAACTTAAACACTAGATGACACATTGTAGAATTGGGATGGTAAGAATGATGGTTCTTGTAGAATTGGAATGGTAAGAATGATGGTTCTTATTAACGCACAAACACAGTTATACTGTTATAGCCATACAACAAATTCCCGGAAAAAAAAAAAATTGCGGCATATGCAACTTCCTCAACACATTAAAGACAATAAAGCTGATTATTCTTTTATTTGTGTGCAAATATATACCGCACAATACATAATACGACAGTTTCCCATCTAAGTATAGGCAATTTCAACCTCAGAACTTAGTCATTTAGCTGCAGAAACAGGATAACTATTTCTGAATTCAAATCAAGAGAGATCGAAATATCACAATTTTCACTTTTATTCATAGCTTTAAATAAATCTTTTATGATGCATATAATCATGCTGTTATGACTGGTGGTTCTGGCTTAGGAGTTGTCACAAGAATGCCATCTTTGCCTGTTGGCTTGGAAGTTACTTTAGCAGCATCAAGGACCTTCTGGATGAAGTCATCGAAACAGCGGTCGATCGATTGAAATGGTGCTTCTGGGTAGAGAGAGCACACTTCAACATCGGAAGGTTTGTCCAAGGAGTAGGTAATTTGACAGCCCTTGATGAAAATGTCATGAGTAAAAGATGCAACAATGCTTGCCGGAATGGGCAGTTCTGCACAATTACAAAGCCGGGAAAAAAAAAAAAGAAAAATTAGTGGGTTCCCATTTATGAATCAATGCTAGTACCACACAAAACTGTAGGTCTCATGAGTCAAGACTTAAAAGTGGACCCTACATGTCTACATCTAATTGTGAATGTGTTCAACTCTAAGGAATATTCATGTTTAGCATCGTGGTAATTATATGACAATTATTTTCAAGTACTAGTTAGTGTTATCATTGTTTTACCGAGTATAGTTGCTTGAAAGTTGAAACCAAAGAAACTACAACTGCATAAAGTCGAGAAGCAATGTTGTGCACAAAATTTGAAATTTATACCTTTAGTAGCCGTAAGAAGATCGTCCTCTGTCATAATGATTCTGGGGAGAGTGCGTCCAATTTTTTCTTCCCACAAAGATGCAAGCTCGTTGATATTAAGCAAGTTGTTTGGGGGTCTAAAATGAACAGCTTTGTTCAGTGTTCTAACATCATTCATTGCTTTTACAGTAAATTTTCCAATGTCAGAACCCGCCACAAAGTAAGCTGTGAAAATCAAATGACCTAATAATTTAGTACTTCATGTCCCACACACACACACATATAATACTAATAATATCTCACTTTATTAATATTTCTTTATTTGTGCTGCAAATATATTAAAGAAAAATATAGATGTATACATATAATACTAGGTGAAAAAAAAAAAAAAATCAAACAAGAAGAACAAGAAAGTTAAAACCAATGTAAGCTTTACAAGAGGCAGCATATTGTGCTTAGCACTACAATATCAAAAGGTGGACATTTTTTTTTTCTTTTTAATTTTGTTTGTGGTGGTGGTGCATTGTGTAAGTGCTCGTTAATATTTTTCTGCTAACTTTAAGCTAACTAATTAGCTACCACTAAACTAGTCAATAATATGACGTATTTTATTTTAAAAACATTACTATGAGCACTATTCAATTACTATGAGTACTTACTATGTGTAAGTACTCCTAATTTATTAATTATAAACTCCTAATAATATGTAGTGTTGGATGTTAGTGGTGCTCATCCTAATACTCTATAAATAAGAGTAATGTAGGGCACCAGTGGTGTCCAATACACATGATGTATCATTCTATTACTGAATAATTCTAATTAAT
This sequence comes from Trema orientale, assembly GCA_002914845.1. NCBI lineage: Eukaryota > Viridiplantae > Streptophyta > Magnoliopsida > Rosales > Cannabaceae > Trema > Trema orientale. The sequence goes on along the minus strand of JXTC01000131.1, from coordinate 437,051 downwards.
AAACCGGGTCGCACTTGAGTCCCATATAAAGTGTAACTATAATTAACTAATAACAAACTAGCACATTATATCTTGGGCACCACTTACTGCCCATAGCATTACTCTATAAATAATTGATGCGGAGATTCATATATAATTAATAAGATTGTGGTTAGAACATTTCCTCAGATAATAATGATGATTATTATCATTTTAATACTTAGGAATCGTCAGCAAAATTAAAGATTAATAAAGCAAAGCATGGGGGATTACCTTTCACGGTTCCATCACCGTAGATAAGGAACTCGTCTAACGGTGGGAGAAGATCAGCAGGGTGGGTGTTGTAATGGTAGGGCCAAGCAGCAATGGAGTTGCAACAAATATAGGTGTAGGGGATCCCAGATCCCTCCACTGCCCTTCTTACTCTTCTTTTCTCATTGTACATACGTAGTCCTGGTTCCACTGGATTTGCTCTGTCTACGTCGTGGCCAAACTCCGATGGCAGAAACCTCTAATTGTTATAATCCTTGATAATATTAGAACATGGACACCTATAGTGCTAAGCAAAATAACTAATAGAGATACGAGACCTATGTAAAAATTGCCCTTTAAGCATCTTTCATATCATTGCCATATTTTTATTGACTGTAACATGCGAATTTACTGATCAAAGGGACTTTTAATACATGGCTGTTAGTTCAAAACTTTTATGGCATTAATACTTAATTTAGCAAGCTAGATGCAACAAAATTTGTTTCTTTATCGTTAAAAAAATGGTGGACACATTCAAATTACATTTTCGATTTTAAATTATTAAAAGCTTAGGACTTAATAAGAGGTTCGATCCTATTCTACTATGCGGATTGAAATTTGGTAATAATTCTACTTAAATTTACAATTATTAAGGGAGAATTGCCTAATGACTACTCAAAGGGACCACACTAAAAAGGAGAGGATATGAATAAAGGAAAAATCCTGAAAAGAAAGGGACGCTTGTGGTCCAGTAGACCAGTACTAACCATTTGTTTTCTTCATGATATTCATGTTAGACAGGAAAATATCTTAGTTAACAAAAGAAAAAAATAATTAATTTTGTTATTATTATTCTTTTCTACAGAAATATGTAACTTTTTATTTAGTTATTTTATTCTTGAAGTACCAAATTATTGACAACTGACCTTTTTTTTTTGAAAAGATTTTAGGCTGAGTGGATTTTACCACCCGCGTTGCTTTGTCAATATTTACATTATTCGTAGTAAGAATGTTTTTAATTAGATCGTTATATAAAATATGTATGTATATTTATATATAGTAACATGGTAACACTTGTAATCCACTAAAAAAAAACTGTAGTTTATTCGTGTGAGATGAGAATTGAACCTACGGAATTGAAATAACCTTATTTGTACTTTAAAAAAAAAAAAAACTTGAAAGAGACTCGAGCTAGACCTTTCACAAGTGACTTTAATAAATGACATACTACTTTTGGGGAAAATAGACATTTTAATAGTACGGGGAGCATGATCGAGTTATAAGTTAAAAATATACTTTTGTAAATTCTTTTTACAAACACGTAATTTATAAAAAAAATTATTTTCTAGATAGCCTGTTTTGCGTATCACCTCCGCTATGTAATTAATAAATTTTGTTGTACAAATTCACCAAACATATAGTAGCCAGTTTACTATCCTGGATCCCTGGTCATTTTTTGGTTGCATACGCTAATATTCAGGGGGCGGAGCCAAAAAGTTTTTACAAGTTTTAATTCCAGTGCCAGAAAAATTATCTTAGTTGATGAAGATTATTCCAACTGTTATTTGTGCGTAAAGATCACACAAAGCTTATATTATCTCATATTCGATTAGAATATGTTTTATTAACTTTATCCATAGAAAATATTGATGAAAATTTAGAGAACAAAATTAAAAAATCAAAAATAAAAATTGAAGAATACTTATGGAGTTCTCTATGAAAAGAAATTATGGTGGACGAGGTGTTTGAAGGAAAGACATTGTTTAAGTGAGAATAATATATATATATATATATACATACATTTATACATACATATTTTTGCTGAAAATATAAATTGATTGTAAATAAATAATTTTAATGTTTTATGGGGGAATGCCCTTATATTGCTTCATATATACGAACTAAGATTTAAGAAGATTTGATTGTATATAAAGTGGTTGATATTATGCTAAGAAATAAAAAAAAAATAGACAAAAATTGTATAAAACTATATATCTATATGATTTATTTTTTCTTTTTTAATTGGGGAAGGCAAGATTAAAATATTTTTTAAAATATGTATAATTCTTTTTCTAAAAATACCCTTATGACCCCTCTCTTAGTTCCGCACATGTTAATATTTAATGTTGGTTAGTTATTAGGTCGAATAATGCTATGGGGCACTATATAGTGTCTAACACCACATGAGATAATCTATTATTAGATGATTATAATTATATTTCAAATGAGATTCGTATATGATCTAATTTATTAATTATAATCATCCAGATAGTACTGAACACCACTAACGCTCATCATACTATTGCTCTATTAGGTTGGTATCTGTATGATTTTATTTTATTTCCAAACGGTACGGCCTAACCAATATATACTACTAGTTAATTACCTTGACAGTGCCCACAGCTTTGATAGCTTCCACCAAAACGAGCTGGTCCAAAATGCTATTACCACCAATGGTCGATATCACTACCTCAATCTTGTACTCTTTCAGAACTTTCTCCATCAATTTTTGGTCCTTAATGCAACCCTGTATATAGTACACATAAACATACAAAGTACAAACTTTATACAAATAAAAAATAGTAGTTGTATTATTTAAACAGAACTAACGCTAGTGTAATATATTAGTACTGGATTACCAAAAAAAAAAAAAAAGAAGTACTAATATATTAGTACTATTGTATATGATAAAATATACACTAAAAAACTAGTGAACTAGAGATTATACATACGTGAATAATAGTAGCTCCTTTATTTTGTAGGAACCTGATGGTGGCGGCCTTGGAAGGGGAGTTCTGGCTTGGCCGCACTAGAAGGTAGGTGGGGAGTCCACGGTCGAGGCAGGCTTCCGCGACGAAATGCCCGATGAACCCGGTCGAGCCGGTGATCATGGTCCGACTGGCCTCCAAAAGAACTGGAACTTTGTTACACATGTTTACTTTCTCTCTTTCTCCCTCTTTTTTTTTTTTTTCAGTTATATATATATATATATATATATATATATATAAATATATAGTTTCCCACTAATGGTACTTAATTATTGAGTATTAAGGTACTGAACACACGAAACTATACTTATAGAGGTAAAAGCAAGGAGAGACGGCGGCGAATTGAAATGGACTAGAGAGATGCAAATGGGCTTTGGAGGGTTGGTGCGCTCAAATAGGGGGAGAGGGGTTTGGTGGTTTAATATGTTTTGAAAGTCTTAATTTTCATGCTTTTATTGTTTTAATTTTATTTTATTATATGTTATTATTTTCATTTTTTTTTTCGGGGTCCTCGCTTACTTGTCTTACTATATTTGTTAGGTTCACGCATGCCCTTGACTGGTAGATACATGCTGTGTACTTATGAGAGGCCAGAAATAAAAAATTTCGTAAAGGTACTTTTGAAAAATAAAAAACACTTCCATTCATTCCAATAATCAATATTTAATCGCAGATAACCAAACCATTATATTCGACTAATGCCTGAGGATAAAAAAAAATTATGAACGAGATACATGTGACGAATGTAGAAGGAAGCCTATAAATCTATAGGGACACAAATAGAGTTCCTCAAAAGAAGTTAAACCTCTTTGAATTTTTGTATCACCCTATAAAAAAACCACAAAGGAACAAAAATAAACAAATTAAATCCACACATATGTTGTTGGAAGAAACCCCTGTAGAAATAAAATTATCAAAATAAGATTATCAAAATAAGGACCTTTACACAACTGACGCGATTATTGTAACAGTATGAAAAAAAACTACTAGCTAGGAAAATTCTACAAGGAATAGAGATTATTAATGAAGATCTCTCTTCGATTTGATAAAAATCAAAAGATATGTAAAAGTTGTACATGTTGAAAATATACCCCAAATGTTAAAACTTCGGAAAAAAATTTAATATATTTCAAGTTATTTCCATCATTTCATGTATATTAAATATCTAGCTAACCATGAAATTCAAAAGTACTCAATCTATCATATCTCCAAATGTAATGCAAAACCATTCTACTACTCCTATAATTTAGCAAGGAAAATTCTACGAGGAAGCTGGAAGACTATCAATAAAAGATCTCTCTTCGATTTGATAAGAATCAAAAGATACGTAAAAGTTGTACATGTTGAAAATATACCACAATTTCTCTCTCTCTCTCTCTCTCTCTCTCTCTCTCTCTATATATATATATATATATATATATATATACCTTTTTTTCTCTCTCAAAAAAGAAGCAACGCTGCTGCTCTCACAGAAGCCGGAGATAGAACGACTCTTTCTTCTTCCTCTCCTTCTCTTCCTCCCCTTGTCCTCCTTCTTGATCTCTCTTCCTGACCTTTCGCGGGGATGAGAGATTTTTTCAATTTTCAATTTTTAGTTTTCTATTGAGTTAGATCTAGATCTGGTTTGTAGTACTACTTTTTTTGTATAGATTTTCAAGTCTGTTTACTAGATCTTTCTTCTTGGATTTAAATCTTGGATTTAAATCTATTAGGCGGATGAGTTGTTTTACTTTTAAACAGACGTAGATCTTAATTGGTATTAGAATTATATAGTCTACTCTACCAAGAACGTAGTCTATAGGAGCAGGTGTTGAACGTAACCATTGTTATCTTCTTCTTTTGAAGAATTATGGTAATCTACAAATCTTATTGTTGTTGTGTTTGTAATCTACTTTTCCTCTCATTTATTTGAGGAGTTTGAAATTTTAATCCTTATACTTGTACTGTAATAAACTATTTTATTTCGAGTAATGATATTCCTTTGAGAAGCCCTTTTTTATCAAGGAAAAAAAAAATATACACTATTAAAACTCGGAAAAAAATTTAATATATTTCAGGTATTTCCATCCTTCCATATCCATTAACTAATCTAACTATTAAATTCAAAAGTACTCAATCTATCATATCTCCAATGCAATGCAAAATCATTCTATTAATTCTATAATGTAGAATATATCATAAAAATTCCTTCTCCAATGCAATGTTATTTTTGTGCCAAAATTTGACATTCAATTGACTTTGATTATCGTCTTTTATATAATTTTAAAATTTTAATCTTCACAGTTTCTAATGCTCAACTAATTACTTGTACGTTTTACATATACTTTTTAATGCTCAAACAATTAAAAATTTATTTTCTTAATTATTAAATAATAAAAAATATTTAGAATAGCTATGCATTAGTGTAAAAAAAAATAAAAAAACGAAAAGTCAAATTTGACCTTATTTATTATTTTTTTGTTCCCACTAAAATATTAAACTTAGCATATGCATTGAATATGGTATTCATAACGTTATATATATATATATATAGGTTGCCAATCCGGTAGGTTTTTTTTTTTTTTTACCTATGTGTAGGTATTTTTTTTTAGCCATTAGATCATCATCTAATGGTGATCTAACGGCTATAATGAGGTGCATGAAAAAATGTGCATCATTAATACTATTTCTCTCTCCTATTTTTTATAATAAAAAAATGTGTAAGATAAATTTTCATTGGCCAAATTGATACTTATGCATAGGTAAAGAAAAAAAAATACCTACTGGATTGGTGCCCACATATATATATATATGTGGGGATGGATGTAGTCTTCTCAACGTGACCGATCCCTTCCATCTTTTAACAAACACATATTATGTTTTAGCCAACACTGATTGGTTAAAATATGACTTGTGTTCGCCAAAATATGAACGGGACTAGTCTCCTTAAGGGGACTACATCTGTGGCATATATATATATATATATATATATATATATATATAGGTTGCCAATTCAGTAGGTATTTTTTTTTTTACCTATGTGTAGGTATTTTTTTTTAGTCGTTGGATCATCATCTAATGGTGATCCAATGGCTATAATGAGGTGTATGAAAAGACGTGCATCATTAATGCTATTTCTCTCTCTTATTTTTTATAATAAAAAAATGTGCATGAAAAATTTTTATTGGCCAAATTGATACCTATGCATAGGTAAAAAAAAAAAATACTTACTGGATTGGTGCCCATGTATATATATATGAATATAGGTGATGAAATCAATATGTATATTTGCAATTTGAGGAATGTTAGTTTTATTTTCTTTTTATTTTTTCTTGGTCTCAATGTATGACACGTATATTCTATTATGATTTTCTACATTATTAAAATATTAAACTATTAACTGAATTAGTAGATTCTACGTACCTAATAATAAGATAGAACAAAGTGAAAAAAAGGATGCATCAGTACCCTTCTTGCAATTTTATTAACCGCTAATTTAAGAAAAGATACCTTTGGATTTACAAAGGTAAAAGTGGAAAGAGATTACGTGTCGTTTCTTCTTCTTTTTTTTTTTTTTTTGAAAGCCTTCTAGTTCTCACTAGAATTAGTTACATTGAGAAAATAGCCCTGTCGGTTGAGCGGGACTTTTTTTTTTCGAAGAAAAGCGGGAGTACACGTATATGATCTTCATAATAAAAGAATTGTTACTTACTATACGTTCTTTAATAATTGTCACATGTAACTTAAGTTTATCTGGATTCACTCTTTTCGAAGCATGTGTCGGGTAGACATGTCAATTGGGACTCCCAACCATGATGATGTGACTGTTTTGTTTGAAATATAATCCATCAGATGCCTTTATTTTTAACTTCTTCTAGATATATATGGTTCCGAATTCTTTATTTTTAACTTCTTTTATATATATATATGATTCCGAATTCAATATGTAATTTTTTTTATCTAGTTATTTTTTTAGCCCTTTAATTTAATCTATCTAACGACTATTATAATTTTAATAATTGATAAAAAAAATAATAAAAATAAATACTCATTATTTAATATTTTTTTCTCTCTCTAATTTTTGTTATAAAAAAACGTGATTTATTTTAATTAAACAAAGTAATAAATATGGATAATAAAAGAAAAAAAAACTACTAGATCAATGCCCTACATATTTATATATTAAATATCATAACTTTCGAATTCCTACAATTACTTTTAAAATCCTGTAAATCAATATCTTATCATTTACAATTTCTACAAATTAATATCATGTCTTTTGAATTCCGTAAATTAATATTTTGAAATTTACGAATTTACAAATTTTAGAAATTTGTACCACAAGCAAATTAAAAAATACAAATTACCCCTCATTAACTCATAAAATACATTTAAATATTATTATTTTGTTAGAAAATGTTTTGTAATTAATTTGTTTGGTCAACTGTGAAATTATACAAATCGAGTGATTTATGCTGATTGTCTTAAATGATTTTTTAACAAATTTTAGGTGACTTAAAAAAGTCAATTCAGATTCCATATTTAGCTAGAAATTTTATAGTCAAGTTATAGACGAATGACAAATATTTGTAGAATTTTTAAATATAGAGGTATAATTTTGCATAAGCTAAAAGATATGATTGTAGAAAGACCATAGTTTAATTTTTTTTTTTTTTTTTTTTTACTACTTTTTGCAATTAACCATTTTTCTTTTTATTTTTTAAATGAAAAGTAAAATAAACTAGTTACTAAATATTTCTTAGAAATTTTATTAGTGTTTAGTAACATTTTTTACAAATTAACAGGTATTACTATCTTTGTGCTATCAAAAGCAATTAATTGAGCATCATATGTACAAATTTTTAAAAATCTAACATATTTGAGTATTGATTTGGAGTATTTTCAATTATCAGGATATTAATTTACAGAATGAAAAACTCAAAGTATTAATTTACAGGACTTCAAATGTTAAAATATTAATTTATAAAAATTTACAAATTCAAAAATTCGGGTAAGTTTTGAGAATTTTTTTTAAAATTAATTGTCAAATTAAAAAGCTCAATCATCAAAATGACTCCTAGCTTAGTTTCCTTTATATATTTTAGATTAAATTGCTGAAAAAAAAGTTAGGTGAGTTAAAAGAACTGGACACTTTTTAAAAGTCCTAATAAAGGATAAATCATTGGAGAGTAGGGAAGATTAATAGGCATGCACATAACCTAGCTAGCTAGCTTGACTTACTTAATTACGATGGTTGTTTATTGTGTAACCGCGGCATTTTTTTTTTCCACTCTGTTTTACATTTTCATTATCGTTGCTGTCACGACCCAAACCCCGGGCCAGTGGCAGAAGGGGAATTTCACAATGGAAATTCATAATTTATTGTTGAAAAATTTTAGAAACTGCAATTTTTTGGAAAAACGATAACTAGTTGAAAAACGACAGCTTCTATAAAGATTATAA
>JXTC01000131.1:344496-416507 GCA_002914845.1 Trema orientale | reverse complement strand
AGAGAGAGAGAGAGAGAGAGAGAGAGAGAGAGAGAGAGAGAGAGAGAGAGAGAGAAAGAGAGAGTCGAATACTAAAACAAATGAGAGAAAAAGAGATTTACAAGATGGAGTAGAGAGAGAGAGATTTGCAAAAGGGATAGAGGTTAGGATCAGTTAAGAGAAGAGCAAGAGGAAGTGAGGTGCCGGTTGGGAGAGAACACAGAGAGAAGAGCTGAAATGAAGGAAGACGAAGCACCGTGAGGGGCTAAAGTGAATGAAGAGGAAGGGCCTTCGGGCCCTTAACCTAGTGAAACCTTTGCCCACACATTAGACGCATTGGCACAGGTAAGAAATTTCCTAGAATTCTCCAAAAATGCCATCATTTTGGGTGAATTTATTATTTTAAAAAATCATATATTTAAAAAAAATTATATATGATCTTTACCAATGCAATAGGCGCCTCAGAAAAGACCCCACTGTATTTTTTGTGATGCATCGTTGACCAGCGTTGGCAAATTTTTTGAAGAAGGCGGCATAATACCCCACTTTTTTTTTGCGAAACATTGCGCGATGCGTTAGAGTTATTCTATTGGCAAAGGCTATTAATACTAGTAGGTATATCATCAGTATAGAATACCAAAATAGGAATTTACCCCTTCACCATTTGCCAACGTAGTTACTGGTAACCATCGGCATATATATCATTTAACAATGCATCATCTTAAATGCGTCAGGGAAAGCTATTATTCTTGTAGTGCCATTTGATGTGTAATTATTTTCAGTTAGCCACTACAAATAGACACGTCATGGTCATGTGGTATTGGATAATATATGGTACCTTACTCTTAAAAAATTGCTGGTTAAATTGAGCTACGAGTCCATGGGCCATATCCATGTCAGATTATGGGCTTGGGCGTTACACTAAATTTGAAAAACATTAGATCAGTATCACTTATTAGACCTAACTAATACTTATAATAATAACTTTCTTTGTTCTAATTTAGATTAATTTTTCTTTTCAAAAAATTTGTTTTATTTGTTAGTTGTTCCACCTAAATCAATTCTATAGTAAAAGTTCAGCTGTTAAAAGTGATACAATATAAAAAATTGTTGTTAACTGGTATTCATGTTTCTTTAAAAGTTGTGTTGTACTTAACCTTAATATAGATATGATGTCCACAAACACCTGTTAGGTGTTACCAATCGATGGGTGTTTCGGTTTGGAAGATGTTGTGCGATCTCAAATCTGTAAGAAGTTGAGGACCTTGCATAATACTAGTTAGGTGTTATGTTGTACTTAACCTTAATATAGATATGATGTCCACAAACACCTGTTAGGTGTTACCAATTGATGAGTGTTTCGGCTTGGAAGATGTTGTGCGATCTCAAATCTGTAAGAAGTTGGCGACCTTGCATTTCGATAGTTTGAGTCATAAATGGAAAGTTTGCACACGAAGACCCAGCTCACATATTGGGTCTTAAAAAGGTGTAACAAAATCTTATGATACATATATTTTTTAGGGTTTAGAGTTATTAGTTTCTTTTTATTCATTATTTAATGTGATACACACAATATGATACAACATAGTATACCAAACATGCCATTTATTGATACTATCAAGGAGAAGGTAAGAATATTTTATCATGCACTTGAATCAAGCTGTTATGACAGATTGTTCTAGTTTTAAGTCGTGACGAGCTAGACGTTCATCTTTGCCTGTTTGCTTTACTTATGTAGCATCAAGAATCTTTTTGACAACTTCGTTGAAGCAGTGTTCGACAGATTGAAATGGTGTTTCTGGGTAGAGAGAGCATACTTCAACATCAAAAGGCTTATCCAAGGAGTAAGAAATTTGACAGCCTTTGATGAAAATGTCATGTGTAAACGAAGCAACGATACTTTCCGGAATGGGCAATTCTGCACAATTACAAAGCGAAAAGAATATTATAAGGTTTATACTTTCTGGAGTAGTACTAAGGAGCAACGGGTGCAGAGCTATCGTAATACACTAATAGAACTATAGGTCCTAAAACTAGGTCTTACATATAGATCCAATAATAGAACTATAGGTCTTAAAACTAGGTCTTACATATAGATTCAATATCCTATTTTTATGTAGAACCAGTATTCACAAGTTCTCCAAAAGTATTCTTAAGATTGGCAATTTCTGCTATCGTAAGGAGCAACTTGTGTAGAGCTATAACACACTAATAGAACTATAGGTCCTAAAATTAGGTTTTATATATGTGTAGATTCCGTATCCTTATTTGTATGCAACACGAATATTCACAAGTTTTCCAAACTCTTTCTTAATAAGGTTAGCAATTCATGTTATTTATCATATTTGGGACAAACACAATAACACTCGACCTATATATGATACAATTGATAAATCATGTGTCGAAAATCAAAACATGAATACGACTTGATTAATAAACATATATTTTGATACAATTCATGTAACCTGTGTTTAAGCATGTCATGAACTAATTTGATACTAAATTGACACAATTACTCAAAATTATTATGATTATGCACTAATTAGGTCAAATTTAACACAACAAACCATGTTTAAAATAAACTAAAAACAAGCTTTAAAACATTTACTTGTAATTAAATGCATTATTCACATGTTGTGTCCCGTTAATGCCAAATTGTACTGTATAATTATTATTCAACTTATATATATCAACCTAAATTTGAACGGAAAAAAAAAATTAAATAAGTACCCAAACGCCTTTTTGGTGTTGTTCTTGAGCTGTATCCTAGTGTCGTGTTTGAAATTTCCATCCCTAATTCCTATACTCTTGAGGTTTGTGTTCTAATGGCCGATAATGTTGCGTCCCTTGTTTTTCTAGATAGAGAAAAAAACAGTAACATACTATTATATTATGCTATTTTTAGCTCTATGATGCTGCAACCACGATTAAACTGACATTACTTTTATTTGCACTATGTACATAGTGTTTATTATTTATAAAGAAAGAGTACAATATCAATTTTTTTAGTTCTTAATTTATCGATAGTAAAATCAATTTTGACTTTTAAATTTCGATCTAATGGTTATAATTAAATAAGTTAGAACCAATTCTAATGTAAATTAAATGATAGTATTTATTTTTGTAATCGTTAAATTTTAATCTAAGTGAAATTAGATTATCTATTAATAAGCAATAAATTTTTTTTCTATTTTTTCTATTGTACTAGCTCTTATATGTGTATATATTATAATAGAGCGTGCGTATACTAAACTCCGCGGCATTACTAGTGATGATCACTTTTCCTTTGGACATGAGTCGTGATAACAACGCTAAACAATGTCATAAATTAAGTTGTATGTCAATTTTATGTGATGCTCATGCTAGTCTTATAGTATTAAATTTTTTTTATGGAATTATAGTATTAATTTTAAACTAAATATATAGTTGTTATATTCAAACAACCACTATATTGCCGTACTAGAGAGATGCATATATATGGAATTGACCTTTGGCAGCAGTAAGAAGATCGTCCTCTGTCATTATGAGTCTCGGGAGAGTGCGTCCAATCTTCTTTTCCCACAACGATGCAAGCTCGTTCATACTGAACAGGTTGCTTGGTGGTCGAAAATGAACAGTTTTGTTGAGTGTTCTAACATCATTCATTGCTTTCAAAGTGAATTTTCCAATGTCTGAACCCGCCACAAAGTAAGCTGTACGGAAATCAAATGACCAAATTTAGTATGTGTTATCCCATATTCTTGTTTATTGGCTAAAAAAGAGAGAGAAAAACATGCATGGAAATATGTAGTACGAGAAACTAAAAGGACGAGAACAAAAAGGTTGAACAATTATTTATATTGAGCTTAATTTACAAAAAAGCATGCCAAAACACAATGCTTAGAAGTTAATTAATACCACACGATATGAGTGCTACCTATAAAGTTATAGGCGGACTTAACATCTTTATCAGTATATGATGCCACCACTATAAGGTGTCCCAAAATGTTTTTCTTTTTTATCAGCTAATTAGCATATCTAATTATGGCTAAACTAGTGTGCTAATTAAGGGGTATTTAATGCAGTATTGGCATCACTAATGGAGTGTGAGTACTCATGCATGTAGGTAAATTTTACATGTGATCTACTGTGTATTACTGTATGGTAGTGGCACCACACAAGCATCAATAAACACTGGTGCCGTTAGGGGATAATTTTTACTTATTTTGTAGCGAAAATTTTTACAAACACCACTAGTGTTTAGAACCACAACTTAGCAGAAAAATATACAGAGATCCCGTATAGCTATGTACATATATGACTCCCGTAATTTCTATTTGTTTGTGGTGTCTCTTAGAACTGCTCGTAAGTTGACAAGGTGAGATTACTTGAGATATATAGTATTTAGCTTATAAGATACTTCTCCGAAAAAAATAAACTAGTTATATAAGACTCACATCTCTATATTAGTGTGTGATGTCTCTAAGAATTGTTCATAAGGTATAAGGTAACAGGGTGGGTTGGGATGGCAACAGGTAGGATAAAAAAAGTTACACCCTTGTTCTACCCATCCACCATCTTCAAAGAAACGGGTACGGTATGAATATCACGTGTCATGAGTATAGGGTACCCATGGGTAACCCATTTACCCATTAAGAATTGAAAATAAGAAAAATATAATATTTATATCCCCACACACCATTAAAAAAAAAATTAAAAAAATAAATCCAACAAAATTTCTTACAAGTAATTATGAAAATAAAAATCATAATGTAAAACGAGTAAATATATTTCTTCTTTGGATATATGTGTGACTTATTTTTCTTCTAGTAGGGTCGGGGGTAATATGAGCGGGTATCCCTACTTTGCGCTACCCATGCATGCGTCAGGTATTAACGTTTGTAATCATTCCTTATCCGAAACAGGAATAGATCGGGTATAATTACGGATTACCCTACCCATTGGTAAATGGGTGAACTGGTAAAATTTTCATCCCCAAATGGATTTTTTTACCTTTGACGGTTCCATCGCCGTAGATGAGGAACTCATCCAACGGTGGGAGAAGATCAGCAGGGTGGATGTTGTCGTGGTAGGGCCAAGCAGCGATGGAGTTGCAGCAAATGTAGGTGTAGGGGATTCCAGCTTCCTCCACCGCCCTTCTCACTCTTCTTTTCTCATTGTATAAAGCTAGTCCCGGCTCCACTGGATCAGCTCTGTCTATATCGTGCCCAAACTCCGATGGCAGAAACCTCTGCTAATTATGATCAGTCGTCAGTGCTATTACCATATTTTATACAAGTTATGCCAATGTATGGATCGCTATAAAATATATTGAAGCATAAAAAAGGACCGTATGTGATTCAATATTAGAACTTTTATGACATAAAGAACTTTGGAAATATTCAATATAATGTTGGGAAAATACGTGGATTAATACACTATATATATAGTTTTAGATAATACATCATATTTGCACTCATTTTAAAATATAGGCTTATATATCCTTAATTCGAGAGTATTAGACGTGATATATAACGCTAGATAAAGTGTTGAGTTAAAAAAAAAAAAATCATAGTGGTGAGTATTAGACAAGACATCGAGAGCATTAGATAAGATATCAAGAGTGCTAGATATGATGTCGAGTTACTTAACATGTTATATTATATACAATTCGTTGAGCAATTCGACCCTTTATCCAATCAGATTTGAATTCCTGTTGAGATAAATACAAAGGATATTTTTTTTCTTCAAAATAGACTTAAAACTTAAAAAGAGATATTGGCCAAAAAAAACATTAAAAAGAATGTATTTCATAAAACACACTTTGGAACACCATTTATGTTTCTCTATAAAATTTATGACTTTGTTGTGTATATTAGAGTAACACAAGTTCCACCATTTTATCGTTGTATTATGTGGATTAAAATTTGGCAGTACTTTTAGCTAGTACTTTTAACAATTAAAAGTTTCTTTTAAGAAGTGGGTTGGCATAATCTCTGGATTGAATCTGATTTGAGCTTTGTTGTTTCGATGATTGAGAAAAATTTTGTTTCGGTCCCTTCGAAGCTGCATAAACGGAAATAACTTGTTCTCCGTATTTTACAAATGAATGTCTTAGTAGTGTCCCATACTTTTCATGAGAGTAATAGTGCCGCTGATAAGCTTGCTTCAGCCGGTTTTGACTTTCCTTAGCATTTTTGCAGCATTCTGCTTCTGAATTTAGTCTTCCTTTAATTTATAAAGACATGCATAGTTTACCTTACTACGTTTTCACTGATGTGCTCTTTTTCCTGTTTATATTTTTTTCCTGTTTTGCCTATTTAGGTTTTAATGAGGCACAATAGGGTAGTTATTTTTCTCCCCTTTGGAGTTGTTTTCCTTTCCTTTCGGTTGTATTCGGATATTTATTTTTCTTCCTTTTAATTTATTAAAATTTCTGGCCTGTAATTGTTGAGTACTGGAGGATTAGCCTCTTGAGTGCCAATCTAATTGGGATGTTAGAGTTCTAATATGATGCTTCTTCTCCTAGTTCGGTGTTATTTATTGAAAAAAAAAAAGACTAAGAAAAGAAGGCTAGGACTAGAGGAAAAATACCAAAGACAGAACACGCTAGCTTGCGGTCCAGAACCATTAATGTTCTTTAGCTACAAATTTACGTCACACAAAATAAACGTTGTACCATTCTGGACACCTTTTGGTTGTATATATTAATAAATTAACATCATGTGTTATTAAGTTGGTTATTATCAAAAAAAAAAAAGTGTTATTAAGTTGGTAAATATAATTTCCATAACCATTCCATAAAGATACAGTACGGCCTAGCGAATGTATAAGTAAGGGGCTCTCAGTCTTACCTTAACAGTACCCACAGCTTTAATAGCATTCACCAAAATGAGCTGGTCCAGGATGCCATTACCACCAACAGTTGATATCACTACTTCAATCTTGTACTCTTTCAGAATTTTCTCCATCAATTTTTGGTCCTCAGTGCAACCCTGTATAGATAACATATACACACACATCTTAATATGCTTAAAAACTTAAGATCAAGATCACCGATCAATAATTTTGTTCCAATTTGTATCCAAGTACTGATATTTTGACACATAATTTAAAAAGAAATTACAAAAATAGAGAGAAAAAAAAAACATTCGCTCTCATGCATTTTAAGGATTTTAAATAATGTGTCTAAATTTGATCAAATACAAATTGATGCATGATTTTTGAACAGATTATCTTGATTTAAAAATAATCAAGATCATCAGTCAAATAATGCAATATATATCAATTTGTATCCAATCACTCATATCTAAGTAGATATATTTATATATATTTAGGGTAAATTGTAAACTAAATACCTTGAAGTTCGGGTATTCTACAATTTTAACTCTTAAGTTTGGAGTCTGCAAATTTATCTAAGATTATGAATTTCTAAAAATTGACACTCTAAATTGACTTTTTGAATAACATTAATAAGTAAAAAATAATAATATACACCCTCAATATTAAGGAGGAAAATAATGACTAAACCCCTTTTAGTGGACGGCATTGTTGTCATTTTATTACTAAAATTAGTTTGAAAGTCACTCCAAGATATCAATGTTACCAAAATTTTAACAACATAATATTATTTTACAAAGTCCAGACCTCATGATTTAATTTACGGAATACCCAAATTTCAGTTTTTTTTTTTTTTGGGTTCACTCATATATTTAAGAGTAGTTCTATGCAAACACAATTATGATCGACACATAAAGCACTACCTATAACTCTTGAAAATTACATTAGCACTAGTGTAACATTAATTTATTAGGGTGTCGATGCATGATAAAATACGTTAGAGTTAGTAAGTACGTACATGAATAACAATAGCTCCTTTGTCTTGTAGGATCTTGATTGTGGCGGCCTTGGAAGAGGCATTTTGGCTTGGCCGCACTAGAAGATAGGTGGGGAGGCCGGAGTCAAGGCAGGCTTCAGCGACAAAACAGCCGATGAACCCGGTCGACCCGATGATCAAGGTTGGGCCGCCCTCCGAAAGAACTGGAACTGAGTCACCCATACTCTCTTTTTATTTTCCTCCTCTTTTTTCTTTTTTTTTTTTTTTCCCCTCTCTGTTTTCTTTTTTCCTTCTAATATTCTTTGTATGTTATTATTTTCCCACTTTTGGCACTAATTCATGTACATAATGCTAGCTTCTTTTGGCTTTTGTGTGTTGAACGTACGGAATATATATAGACATAGGCAATGAGAGAGGGCAGCTAGATGGATTAGAGAGACGCAAGGGGTTTGATGGATGATGTGCTAAAAAAGGGTTAAGGGGTTTCGTAGGATTATAAAATTTGTGGTCTGAATTCATGTCTCTTTTCTTTTCATTTTTTTTTTTTTTTGGGTTAGGTTCATGAATGAATATATCCTTGACTGGTAGATATATATATAATCTATATATGCATATGAAAGGCCTCTTCAAGTTAATCAATAAATATATACACACACATTTGTTTTGTCTTGAAGATGTAAAAACTTACATCCTAAGGTTACTTAATCTACCTTAATAATGATAGGGAGTTTTAATGGCGTACGATATACATAAATGTGGGGAATATTTGCTAAAGTAATAAAAAATCTGTCAAACTGGCTAGCATGTAACATGACCACTATATGTATATATGTAAATAAGTTTGTGGCATGAAATTTTGTTTACCAAGGAAGTTCAATTTTCTATGAGATTATTTTATCCCACGGATCACTGTTGTATTTAATTTCTTTTGTCGGTGTTTGGGTCACTGTCAATAAAATATATGTTGTTCAAATACTTTTTTGTATCAATATAAACGTACGATACATACATACATACATATATAAAGGACTTCTCAATGGTTATAATTTTTTTGTGATCATGAATGGATACTAAAAAAAATAGTGATAGCATTAAATTTTTTTTATAGTAATAAATAGCATTAAATTTTTTTGGCCAACCACCAAACTAATCACCACCGTAGGATATAGATCCAACGGTTTAAACCATTGTAACTATCCATGGGTAAATATTATTGTAACCATTTAAACCAAACCCTACATATATATATATATATAACTTAAAGTATCTTTCCATCATCACAACAAGCTTCATTATTCGAGTTTATTATTATGTAAACACTGATTAAAGTAATTAATTTTAGTATATATACTTTTATCAAAATCCCATTGTTACTAAACATTTTTAATTTATTTCCATCTCATTAGAAAACCCTTTTGCATTAACAAAAAAATAGAAAACAATTCCTCCAATGAGTGGGAGAAAGACGTATCCCTAGTTACTGGTCTAGTTTTTTGTCCAACCACAATTCTCCGTGATGCACACGAGGTTTAATTTGTTTTGTGTTTTGTCTTTCTTTTTCTTATATAAAAAGGCTAAGTCAACGTCTTAAATGTAATGTTCGCAATTTTCCTTAACACTTAAAAGAATTACAAAAAATACAGTAATATTTTTTTTTATTCTATAGTTTTTATTAAAAAAATATCACTTTTAAAAAATATTTAGAAAAATACTATTTTTAAAATGATTACTAGTTACCAGTTTCTAAAACTTGGTTATCGATTACCAATTACTAGTTATAAATACTTTTGATTACTAGTTACCAATTTTTCGAAACCGGTTATCAGTTATCAGTTACTATTTTAAAAAATAGTATTTTTTTAAATATTTTTTAAAAATAGTATTTTTGCAATAAAAATCATACCAAACCTAGAAAAAAACACAGGCCACAGTATTTTTCATTTTTTTTTTTCTAAAAATGTCGTAAGGCCTAATTTCCCCTTTCTCTTTGATATTTGGGTCAATTATATTGTTATATCTCATTTTTCAATTGTTTATTCAATTTATATATTGCATTTTGGTTATTATCCATAGATCTTCTGTTTTTTTTTTTTTTTTGAAACACTGCAGATTTAAAACTTCAACAAATTTATACAAATTCTAGGTCAAACACCAATTTTAAATTTTGAGTTTACCAAAATACCCTTCTAAAGTTTCAATATAATTATCTAAAAAAATTTCAAATTTATATTTAAAATTAATAATTGAATTAAAAAATATTAAAAGATTTCTAGGTTTTTGCATTTTTAAATTATTTTTAATATTTTCATTTTAGTTATTAATTTTATTTAGTTTAAATTTAAGGGTTTTTTTTTTTTTTTTTTGGATATTGGGGTGAGGAGAATTGATCTCTAGACCTCAATATCAAAGGTATGTGCGGTTACCAATCAGGTTAAGTCTGTAACCACATTTAAGTTTTTGTTTTAAATATATATAAAGTGTAATAAAATTTTTTTGATAAATTTGATGGTGAAAATTAGTGTTTGACCAAAAAGAATATAAAATGTTTACAAGTTTTAAATTTGAAAGGTGGGTAAACCGTAAAAATATATCTTGAAGTTTGGCTATTCTACAATTTAAACCCTAAAATTTGAGCTTTGCAAAATAATATCTTGAGACTAAGAATTTCTGAAAATTAATATCATGAGTTGACTTTTTAAATAACTTTAACTAGTAAAAGACAATAATATCCTCAAAATTGAGGAGAATAATAAGGATTAATCTAATTTTAATAAGGATATTTTTGTTTTTTTGTTACTAAAATTGGTCAAAAAATCAATTCAAATATTAATCTCAAATTATTATTTTACAGAGTCCAAACTTTAGAGTTTAAATTGTATAATATCCAAGTCACAAAATATTTTTTTATAGTTCACCCTTGAAAGGTGTTCAGTTTTAAAGACAAAGTGAAATGAGTGGTAAAAGGCGTGTCTTCATACAGGAATAAGACAAAATAGCTCTTATTAAGTGGAACTTACTCCACACATAATCTTCCTCGTAAATTTTTACTACGATCAGACACTTTCAATTCATATTAATAATGTTACACGTAAACGGTGGCCATATGATTAAGAATTTGAAAAATCTTTTGGGATAGCTTTTTTCAAGGGGATGTGTCGGTGGACCAATTTCAAAGGTAATGATATGAAGCAAAGGTAGGTGGCCATGGCTTAAAAGTCTAAATTCAGGAGTTTTCATTGGAGAAAGCAAAGGAAGATCAGTAGGCGTACGTGCAGTGATATTGTATCACCACCTGCTTGATCTTAGTTACAGATGTTGAGAAAATCAATCATCTCAAGCAACACATAATGTTCTAGAAACATAACATATTTAATATATATTGATTTTCAACGAAAAAAAGAAATTAATTACTGCGAAATTAAAACATGTGAAAATTTGTTGTTATTAGATGAAAATATTAATATAAGTTTTTATTGGCAATTTAAAACGATGTCCATAAACAATTTTCTTAATTTACTAAATATTTAGATATTATTTTTGTATTTCAGAATAATTTTACAAAATTAAGTTAGAAAAAAACTAAATGATATATTTCTCGTCAGGTACAATCATTTTTGCTCATGTATATATCACAACTACGTCACAAGTACGCACGGTATAAATACATGTACAATATCGAACTGAGTCTTAGCATGTCTATGGATATTTTTGTTGGTGAATCTTCTTGGTGGATCAATTGTCATTTCTGCTTATAACGTAAATCCTTGAAAGTTATTATTCAAAAATTCTAAAAATAGAGAAAAATAAGTAAATTTGCGTGTTGTAGTTGCATATAGGTCATTATGTACCTTTGTGATAACTTGAAGGAAAATATCAACATCTCTTTTGTGTTTAGGTGGAAGGTAATGTTATAAGGTACTTTAAGGTGTCTAACACCACATGAGATATCAGTGAGATCTTTGTAGGAGTTAATCTATTAAGTATAATCTAATAATAATAAACTGACACCTCATATGGAATAAAGCACCTCCATCATATTACTCTTATGGTATATTTACTAAAAGATAATCAGAATCATATACGGGGTAATGATTCAGACAATTAAGATGTCTACTAAAATATTGATAGGGGCAAAATGTGTGGGGCCTATACAAATTTGAGAAAAAAAACTCTAATAAATTTATCACATTTAAGATGTCTACCAAAATATTGATAGGGGCAAAATGTGTGGGGCCTATACAAATTTGGGAAAAAAATACTCTAATAAATTTATCACATTCTCATCATTTTTCCTGGATTGAGTAATACATGAATGATGCTTTAATGGATATGATTTCTTTTTTTTATAAGTTTTAAGTTATACAACTTATAATAATTCTAATACAGTTTATTCATATTCATTTTCCCTTTTAATTATTCAGATTACGATTAAAGTGAAATAAATGTACTATTAAATGGAACTTGTGATTTTAGGAATGCAAAATTGTCTACGCTCAAAATATACTAGCGGCTATCGCAGTATAGATTAAGGTGTCGATCCCACAGAGAAGTAAATCAACAATAAAAGGTAACAAAAAATAGAAAGAAAAATTGAAAATAAAAATAAACTGAGCAATTAAATTAAAATAATAGCAGAATTATGAACGAAAATACCAATATGAGAAAACAAGGCTTCAAAATTCACTTAATTGTTTGCCTAACTGTTACCAACTTTGATTCCTATTTATCACTCAATTATATGTTTCACATCTCAAACACATAACTGGAAAATGTAGTAATTAAGAACAAATATTAATCTAAAGTATTAAATATGAGAAATTCTTCCCATTAAAACTAAAAATATTTCATCTTACTAGTTATCTAAGATCGACAATATATCACAGAGATAATACTGCAGTAAAAGATCAACTAATAAAACAAATATAATTATAATCTAGTTTAAATCACTACATAAAGAAAGCATGACTGAATTTATATGAGAAACTAGAAAATAATATATTGAAAATAAAAATATTGAAGAATTTAACAAATTAAATATATAAGCGTTGAAGCACTATCAGGAATCAAAGCTGGAAAATAGAAAAACTATACAACTAATGAGAAAGTAGAGTTTTCTCTCTCAAAATTGGTGTGTATTTTTCCTCTCATGTTTTGAGTATTTATAGCTGAGTTTGGAGTGTTGTGCAAGTTTCCACGTTTCTAAAAGTGACTTCTGATTGGTTGGATGATGCGTCAATTTCCCACAATTCTCTCTTTCCCTTTCTCTCTCTTCCTCTTCTTTATTCACGTTTTCTGATAATTAGGCCATGATCCCATGCGGCTGAAAAGGATAAGCTTGGTACGAAACTCGCACTTGATTGGCTAGAGTGAAAGTCAAAGTCAATGAGCTGAAGTGGCGACTTTTAGTTGGATGGAGAACCGGTTACAGAGGAGCCGCGAAGCACGGGATCAGACATGGCTGGCAGCATGTGCAGCCATGGGGCCCACAGCTGTCCCCCTGCCCTTCACTCGCCTGAGCTCGCGTGTGGGATGCACGCGCCCGTCTGGTGCTCCTGAGGCTCGATCCGACGGCTATGAACGCGCCTCCACTTCTTTTTCCCACTCGCGCATCTGGTTGTTCATTTTCGATTTTTCTATTCTTTTTTTCTTTAATCTAAATCAAATAAAAATTAAACTAAATCAAATTCAAATAAAAATTAATCCTAAATCATAATCTAAACCAAATAAAAATATAATCCGAATTTAAATAAATAAAACTAAATTATCTAAACTAAATCAAATTATCTAAATTAAATTAAATACTAAAATCTAATAAAATTATATATAAATACTAGAAATCAAATTAACTATAAAACAACCTAAATTAATCTAAAATTACACAAAAACACACAAAACATTTAAGTAAAAGAATATAAATAACTCTATTTTCATAGAGTAATCACCAATTAAATTTGATTAAAATTTTTAGGTTAGATTTGATCAAAATTATTAGATCAAAATTATTCGTATACACAAACTAACTCTTTATAACCTATAACCAAACACCAAAGAATATTTTTCTAAAATTTTTGTATATCTTTTTTGAAAAATAAATTTGAGTAATTAGCATTTAAGTTATTGGTTGTAGCATGTAGGTTTAATGGATAATTCAACTATACAGCTAAAGACGCCTTTTCAATTTTAGGTGGAAAAAATTGACAAAAGTTAATAGATATTTGTCAAGATGGATAACTTTGGTTTGATTTTACAAACTAATAGCACGTTTACTGACATCATATATATGTTTACTTAAACAACTATGAAAAATAATGGAAATGTATTAAATTTACTAAATTGTGTTTTTGAAGGTATGTATTTTTTTTAAAGTAGATAGACTTTTAGGGGTAAATTTGTATTTTAAAATTTTAATAATAAAAAAGAAAGAAAATGAGTTTTTATAGGTAATCACATCTCCTAAAGTGTTAATAGGGGGTAATATTCTCATTCTTTTTCCCAAATTTGTACCTTACATATTTTCTTATTTCCTATATTTTGGTAAACATTTTTTTTAGGAATATTTTGATAAAAATTTAAATGGGAATCATTACCCCATATATAATTTCTATTGCCCTTTAATAAATATGCCATGAGTATTATACTGTGTTCGTAAAAACGCAAGATTGTATTTTATTAATACTTGAGAGATATTTTCCGTATTTTCCCTATTAAAAACTAATAGTGATGATCATCCACATATTATATATACATTCGTATATGTAAACAGGGGCTTTTTCAATGAGTATTATGATATTTACTAATTGAATGGATATTCTAATTAAAATCGTCAGATTTTGACTATAGTTGAAATCTGTTGGTCATTGTACCAAACAACCAATTATTTTTACTTTTTATTTTGAGAAATTTTCATAAAGACATTTTATTTAACAAATGTCAATAAATGGGACGTTGGTCAAACTTTAGTCCTTTAACCTCTTTAGCTGAACAAAAATGGGAGGGGTTTAGCTCCCTTTGAGGCTTTTTAATAATGCCAAATAGTCATTCCTTTTGACACTTGCCTACTAACCTTTGCTACTTGTCACTATTCTCTAACTTTTTTGTCTCCTATTTGTTTATTATTTAACTCTTTACTAATCTTCATCCCTATTGGTACGAACTTAATTATATAATATTCCTCAATAACATAATGCTAAAGTTCAACTCTTTTATAGAATTAAAAACTCAGTTTTAATTTTTTTAGTAATTTTACCTTTATGTCCTTCACAGTTTCACCGTTTGTCCGTATTCTGAATTTCACCAAATTTGAACCACAAGACCAATATTATATTCTTAATACATCTATAGCTTTGAATCATTAAAATTCCAATGTCTTAAACAAAAAGACGAAAAAGTGATTAGATTATGGTACAATCCGTTTAATTCACCTATTACGTTTAATTATCATTTTTCCGAAAACCAACTTTCAAAATTCATTTTCTTTTATTTCAAAACATCTAACGAGTTAGATAATTAACTCTATTCCAAACTAGAGCTTGCTCACTAATCACCACTCAAAACTCTAACTCTACCAGTTTAGGGTTTATAGTTCTCCCCAAATTATCGTTTCATTCCGATTTTACCGATGATTCATGGAATCAAGCCTCATGAATTTCATGTGCCCGATAACATTCACAAAAATTAATCTCTTTATTAATTCAAAATAAACTGAGAATACAGAAATTCTACAGAGATAAACATAATAGTAGATATCTGAAAAATCGTGTCCACAGTTTCCTGTAATATTATTTTAAAGCATAAAGCCGATCTTTCTCCAATTCCAACACGTTGACTTTGTCTCAGTTAGAGGCAAAACTGTCATTTTGATTAAGCTCCATAATCTCCTTTGGGATAGCCTTGATCTTAAAATTTGATTAAAATTTTTAGGTTAGATTTGGTCAAAATATTATATCAAAATTATTCGTATACTCCAATTACCTCTTTGTAACCTATAATCAAACACCAAAAAATATTTTTCTAAAATTTTTGTATGTCTTTTGTGAAAAATAAATTTGAATATTTAGCATTTAAGTTATTAGTTGTAGCCTGTGGGTTTAATAGATAATTTAACTATATAACTAAAGACACTTTTTCAATTTTAGGTAGAAAAAATTGACAAAAGTTAATAGATATTTGTCAAGATGGATAACTTTGGTTTGATTTTACAAACTAATGGCACGTTTGCTAACATCATATATGTGTTTACTTAAACAACTATGAAAAGTAATGGAAATGTATTAAATTTACTAAATTATGCTTTTGAAGGTATGTATTTTTTTTAAAATAGGTAGATGTTGGGGCTATTTCTAATACACGAAACACTGCAAGTATATGGGTCGCAACAAGTAATATAGAAGGTAAGTGAGTGTCGAATCCCACGAGGAGCAAGTAAATTACTATTTCTAAGTACTAATCAAAATTAGTTTGCAATTTATCCAAACGACAATTAATGGATGTTGTGACCAAAAGCTAAAATGCAAATTCAATATAAGCGACAATGTAAATTGAATATAAATAAAAATAATGGAAATTAACACTAACAACTAGCAGTAGTTTTGCAGCAATGATATAAAACTTAGGGATGTAATCTCTCCTCTAACTCATTCAATTACTCGTTTTCCTCACCGTTCAATCATCCACTTAACAACCAGGAACTCAATGGTGTTCACAAATTCCTTTCCAAGATATAAGTGAAAATGCTTAAACAAGATAGAATGTTATTCCAAGCATAAATTGATTAAACTCATTAAATGTGGTAATTCTCATACAAGGTTGCATAGGTTACATAGATATATTTCTATTCTATGTGAACTTACCCTAAACTAGGCAATCCTCTGTTGTTCAACCTATGTTCAAATCTAAAATCTCCTTTCCAAGTTCAAATAGGTTTCACAAATCCAAACCGTTCAATGGCCAGTTAAACAGAGGCATAAAGTACAAAGTAGAACAATTAAGTCATCAATGGATAACAAGAACAGATGAGAAAATCAACATAAATGAATTACATTAGAGATTTGATTACATCTCTAGCAGAAGAATTTGGTTCATAGTTAAGCAGAGAAAAACACAACAGTAATGGTGTAACTGATATATGTCCATGGTAGAGAGATAAGAGAGTAAACAGAGAAAAGACAGAAAAAACTCTTTGAAGGTTGTTCTGTTCAGTCGACTGGTTTCCTCTTGATTCTTCCTCTTCTCCTTGTCGTTCTCTTCTCAGAAACTCTCTCAAACTCTCTCTTTGTTCTGCTGCTAGGGTTTCTCCCTTTGATTTTTTCCTTCGTCTCCTTTATTGTTCTTCTCTCTAAAACTTGCTGCTAGGGTTTTTTTTTCCCGTTTTTCCTTTTAGCTGAATTCAGAAGAGGTTAAATATTAGAGACAGTCCGACCGCGATCCTGAAATTCCGCATCTTGTCTCGCTTTGCGCAGCACTATGGCACCACAAGGCTCAGGGAACGGCGCAGCAGTGTAACGGATGTGACGTTATGGCGCCAATAGGATATGTGTCCCGGCGCCGTAGCGCCGTGCAAGTGGCGCTGTGGCGCCAAGGTATTATTGCCGTTTCTTTGAGATATTAGAATTTCTCAAAAAGAATGGTGTATATATGAACATAACTCCATTTTTCTCTATCTGTTAAATGTAGTAATTTTAAGAACATAAAATATGTTGACATAAAAGGGCATTTATACTTCTATGAAATATATACATCTTATACAAAATGGATATGACATGAGAAACCTTTATGTCATGCCTTTTTCTTAAAAAATTAGTTCAAAAGAATATGTTTCCAACAAATACAAAGATTACTTGATAAATATATTTAATAATATTAAGAAAATTATGTTAACTATCATGAAAAATTTGTGAAAATGCTAGAAGACGTGGAGAAAGACAACGAAATCATGTGTATGTATATATATATATATATATATATGTTTTTTCGATTCCAAAAATTCCCTCATTTAAAATTGCTCCAATCAAATCATCATCATATCCGTCAAAAAATAAAATTTGTTGTATAGGAAGAAGAATGCAAAAAGATAAGGAAATTAAATGACAATGTATTAGAAAGGCTAAACATAAAAGGAATGACAAGTTACATTTTTTCCCCTCAAACTATTGTCATTGTTGAGTTCTGCCTCCCGAATTAATTTTTATTACAAGAATTCTCCATGTATTATAAGATTGATGAAAAAAATCATCCTTTTATTACATTCCATATATAAATGGCCGAAATAATGACGTGGTAATTATTTTATAATATTTTTTATTAATTTATTTTAAAATTTATTTATTATTAAAAAAACATATCAACATTTTTTCTCTTTTATCTTTCCCCGAACTCTCGCCTTCCTCCAAACCCACCCTATCTTCTCCATCTTCTTCTCTACATTCAATACTTTTGTTTAGTTAATGTGGTAAGTCCTTGAAATGATCTCAAATACTTTGCAGGATGAATTTACAAGGTATTTTCCAGACTTTGATTTTTTTTTTTTTTTCTTTTTGTTATAATTTACTTCGGCTAGTTGGGCCTGCTGACTCAAAGGAAAAATGGATGGCATTGAAACTCAATATAAGTAAGGCATATATCCATCTGCGTAGAATGGAGTTTTTTGCAAGCTCTTATGATCCGGATGGGTTTTTCTAAAAGATGGGTTCATATTATTATAGATTACACTACTACTGCACGCCACTCTTTTATGATTAATGGTGTCTCTCGTGGAATGATTATCCCTCAGCAAGGTTTACCTCAAGGATGTCCATTATCTCTGTACCTTTTCCTTTTATATGATCAAAGGGTCGTCATCTCTTATTCAAGTAGCAGAAAACAGTGGACGATTAATGGGTTTTGCTAGCTGTAGGGGAGAACCTCAGGTGTGCTATTTGTTTTTTATTAATGATAGCCTTGTTTTTGTAAGGCAAATGTGGAGGAGAGTTGTGAAGTGAAAAAAAAATCTTAGGAGCATGTGCTTTGGCATCTGGGCAGATTATTAATTTCGATAAGTCTAAAATTACATATAATCTTAATGTGGACTCAAGGATAGAATAATGATTCAATGGGTTCTTAGAATTATCACTAGTCTGCCACATACGAAATATCTCAAAAATAAAATACTTACCTTTAATATGATCAAGGATAGATTCTGGAAAAAAAAACTCCAATTGTTGAAGGATATACTGTTTTCAATCGGAGGGAAGGAGTTGTTGATTAAAGTTGTTGCTCTTGCTATTCCTTCCTATACTATGAGGAGAGTTTTTAGATTACCTTTTTTTCTATGCTATGATTGCTAAATTTTGGTAGGGTGGGACAGAGGAAAAGAGGAAACTCTCTTAGTGGTCGTGAGAAAAGCTTTACAAAAGTAAAAAAAGAGGGAGGACTTGCTTTTCGAGACCTCTTCATTTTCAATTAAGCTATGTTGGCAAAACAAGGATGGCAACTACTACATAATCCGGAGTCTCTTATATGTAGAATTTTGAAGAAAAATTACTTTACAGACGTTCACTTCCTTGATGTAGTAGCTAGAAACTCCTCATCTTGCTTTTGGTGAAGTATAATATGGGGTCAAGAAGTTTTGAATTTGGGACTGAGATGGAGAGTGGGAAATGGTATAAATATTCTATTATTTGCTGACCCTTGGTTACCATGACTTCACACATTCAAACCTATTACTCCGCTGAGTGGTGATTTAAGTTCTTGGTGTGTTTCAGACATTATCAATCATAATCAACTTCCTTGGAACCATGATATGGTGAGAAATATTTTTCTGGAGAATGATCAAGATGTAATTTATCATATTCCAATTAGTTTCCGATTGGATTGTGATAAGTTGATGTGGCACTTTGACAAAAATGGTTCTACATAGTGAAAATTGGTTATAGAGCAATGGTAAATTCAATCATGGATATTGGTTCTTCAAAAGGGGCAGTTGATCAAACCTGGTGGACTCTTCTTTGGAATTTAAATATCCCCAATAAAATTAAGATTTTTCTCGAGCGTGTGTTTCATGAAATCATCCCTAGTGTAGTAAATCTTTCAAAGCAAGGTATTCCTTGTTCCTTGATCTGTTTGCGTTGTAGTGATAGAAAGGAGACCACCTTATGTTCTCTTTTTTTCTCTTCTATGGCAGAGGCTGCTTAGGTTGATAGCTTTTGTTGGCCTACTTTATCTGAGTTCAGAGGTTTATCTATTGCTGATTTTCTTCCTTTTATCATAAAGAATTTTAAAAAGGAAGATGTTGAGGTGATAGTTGTGGTCTTGTGGCATATTTGGTGAAATAGAAATAATCATATGCATGATAATCTAGTTAAAAGTCCACATGATCTTTTAGAAGACGCTAGTTATTGGCTCTCTGAATATCAAGAAGCTCAAAAGACTTTTGTCTAGCGATGTTTCAAGTAGTCACCCAAAAGATGAAAAGTGGCACCCTCCTAAATTAGGACTGTTGAAAATGAATGTGGATGCTGTTGTTTGCACGGCTTCTCAAACCATAGGATTTGGATCTATGACACATGATTCTACAGGCGAAGTAGTTGGGGTAATGGATCTTCAATGAAGGGTGGGTTCGATCCCTATATCGCTGAATGTCTCGCCATAAGAGAAAGCCTTGTGTTTACAAAGGAAAGTAGTCTTACTGTCGACTACTTGGAGAGTGACTTTCTTTAAGCTGTTCAAGCTCTTGATTGTCAAGATGATTTTTCTAAAGAGGGTCCTCTACTCAATGATATTAGACGTTTGTTGGTTGAAGTAGGTAATAGTACTTGTTATTTTGAACCCCGCAATGGGAATAAGGCAGCCCATTCACCTGCTCATTTTGCTTTATATTTAGTTTCTCCTATGTCCTGGTTAGAAGAGAGTCATGGATGTATCTCTCACATTATTGCTAGTAATTTGCTAGCTTTTAGTTAAATAAAAGACCAATTTTCATTTCAAAAAAAAAAAGAAAAAAAAGAAAAAAAACTCACATTTTCTTAGACTTAGACTTTGTTATGTAAGTGACTTGGACTTTTGTTATGTTAGTTTAATTGAGTCAAGTCTCTCAATTCAAAATATTTGATGAGCAAACAAGAATATAAGTATGTTATTGTATTCCTTCAACAAAAGAAAGTAGAAGCAGATTAGAAGTGTCTGTTAAGAATAATACTATTTAGTATTCAGTTTTTTTTTTTAGTTTTTCCTTAAGAGGGAAATTATGTGTATTGTCAGATAATTTTTTAATTTAAATAAAATAGAGCATGGTGCACAAATTAGGTATATGAGTTTTTCTTTCTTATGTTGTTCTATTTTATACTACTATTATTCTGCAAACTAAGATAGTTTCTTTTTTTTTTTTTTTTTTTTTTTGGATAAACGACTAACAAAGAGTGAGATTTAGAACAGAACCGTGTAAATCTGGTAGTGGACTTTCCTATTGATGAATCATAGGGTAATTGATAAGTTCACCTCTCCTTAAGAATAGAAACCCAATTTTGGATTTTGCTTTTAATTTGAACCCAAAATTAGAAATGAGGAAGAAGAGAGGGGAGTGGGTATGGAAGGTGACCAAAGAAGGAAAGAGCAAAGAGAGAAAAAAAAAAAAATATATTTTTCTAAATAATATAAAATTTTTAAAAATAAATTAATGTAGGAAATATTATAAAATATTTACCACGTCATTAGTTCGTCAATTTATACACGGAAGGTAGCTTAATGATAAATTTTTCATCAATCTCAAAATATAGGAGTAATTCTTGCAAAAAAAATTAATTTGGGGGCAAAACTCAACCACGTCAATAATTGAGAGAGAGGGAAAAAAAAATAGGGCTATATAAAAATATGACCAAATTTTAGGCTCAATTTAAGTAAATGTCTCTTTGTCAAATATTATAACAAAATGTCCGGTATATATACTTATATACCAAATATAAAATTTTATATATCAAGTATAAAAAAGTATATACATAGTACATTTCAGCACAATAAGTAAAATTAGTAGATATGTTTATCTATCAAGTTTAAAAATATATATATCTGAACATTTAGCTATAAAATTTAAAAAGTGGACATCTACTTAATCAAATTTAAAATATTAGCCATCCACCTAAATTTTTTAAAAATATATAATTTGTCCTAAAAGAAAACGACAATATCAAAAGTTGATGAGCTCAAATTCTTGCTTAATTGTATTGTACACAAATCGGTAGATCTATCATCTATGCTAATCATAATATATATAGGTTGCCAATATATATATTATTTTCCTATGTAGAGACTTAGCAACAATTCTAAATCAAAAAAATTAGGACGGTTCAATATATTACAGTGATTACAATTATATACTAATTATAGTTGAGACCAAGACAGCTTATTTTCATTTTTTTTTTATTGTTTTTTTGCCAATTAAGGCAGAGACCAGTTGAAAAGGACCCATTTATTATTGAAAACATCTCGAAAATTTCACATAATCGAAATTCGAAGTTGGATTTGGGTACTCCTAAAGCAAAACACACACGTATTATCCTCCAATTCTTACAGTTTCTCAGAGCCCCAGGGGATTGTCAAAGCTTTTTCCCAGTCCCAGGTGTTCTTCAACCATATTTATTTATTGGATTTTACTATCGACCCATTTGATTTTGGACCATTGGGTGTTCCTTGCTGATCCAGATTGGTCCCATTCAAGAACTGGGATTTCGAATTCAGGTAAAATGCGAGTAACCCATTTTTAGATCTTCTTCAATTTGAGGTTTTTTCTTTCTTTTTTTATTTTCTAGAGTTTCTGGGTATTTTCGTTTTCTCATTGTTGTTTAGAGAAGAGAGGAAAAGAACTAGAATGGAACTTTGTAATCAACTTAGTTTTTACATGCGCTTATTTAGACCCAGTAGACGCTGAATCTTGGTTCAAGTTTCCATTNATATATATAGGTTGCCAATATATATATTATTTTCCTATGTAGAGACTTAGCAACAATTCTAAATCAAAAAAATTAGGACGGTTCAATATATTACAGTGATTACAATTATATACTAATTATAGTTGAGACCAAGACAGCTTATTTTCATTTTTTTTTTATTGTTTTTTTGCCAATTAAGGCAGAGACCAGTTGAAAAGGACCCATTTATTATTGAAAACATCTCGAAAATTTCACATAATCGAAATTCGAAGTTGGATTTGGGTACTCCTAAAGCAAAACACACACGTATTATCCTCCAATTCTTACAGTTTCTCAGAGCCCCAGGGGATTGTCAAAGCTTTTTCCCAGTCCCAGGTGTTCTTCAACCATATTTATTTATTGGATTTTACTATCGACCCATTTGATTTTGGACCATTGGGTGTTCCTTGCTGATCCAGATTGGTCCCATTCAAGAACTGGGATTTCGAATTCAGGTAAAATGCGAGTAACCCATTTTTAGATCTTCTTCAATTTGAGGTTTTTTCTTTCTTTTTTTATTTTCTAGAGTTTCTGGGTATTTTCGTTTTCTCATTGTTGTTTAGAGAAAAGAGGAAAAGAACTAGAATGGAACTTTGTAATCAACTTAGTTTTTACATGCGCTTATTTAGACCCAGTAGACGCTGAATCTTGGTTCAAGTTTCCATTGTAATATATATATATATATATATATATATATATATATATATATATATATTTTTCATTTCTACACTATCCTTACTGTGCATGAGTAGCATTAGAGTCGCCCAGGTCCCAGGAAAGATTTTCTCCATTTGGGTTTTTCTAAAGTTGAAAATTGATGCATTATTCTGATTCTTTTTCATTGGCATTTGAGTTGTCTTCACATTTCACCAGTATCTAAGTGGAGGAATTCGAAAGGGAAAGTTTGGTTTCAGCTTTTGGAAGAGATGGATTCAGTAATTTTGTTGTGAAAATGGGAGCTGAAGAGGATGGACAATGGGCTTTAGTCAGTGAAGCTGGGTGTTGAAATTATTGGAAATGAGTCGGTCTCCCTCGTTTTCAGTGAAGTCAGAACTAAGCCCAAAGCTTGATCCAGAGTCCTTGAGGCAATGGGTTGTGGCATTTTGTATTATTAGGTTTGATCTTGAGCAGGGTCAGCTCATTGAAGAGTGTTATCCACCTGGTTGTCTTACACATGAGGAGGAGCTTGAAATTGCATTCAGTTCATTCCCGGATTCTGTTACCCAGCATCAGAATCGCTCAAGCATTCATGATTGTATGTTCTTTTTCCGGTTTCGAAGGCTGGAGAATTCTCAAACAGGTAATGTGTCTTCTGCCGAGACGACTGGAACTGATAAGGAGTTATCTCCCAAAACCACAGATAAAAGACTTCTTAGAAGGTTGAAAAGCAACAATAATGCTTATGGTTCAAGATACATGTATGGCTATGTGTTTAATAGAGAGAGACATGATGAGAGGTTAAAGAGAGGTGGAGAGCAAAAGTCGGTAGTTATTTTGTCGCACAGTCCGTATTCCAGTGTGTTTAAACCCTTGTTACAGATAATGGGTCCTTTATTTTTTGACATTGGAAAGAAAGCTCTTGAACATATTGCTGCTTATGTGTCAATGTGGCCTGCTCCTGTCCCCGGCAAGCTTATGGAGCTTCCTATTGGGAATGCCATGCTTAAAGTGAACTTGCCACCGGCTCACAGCTTGCCCTTGGAAAGTGGAATGTTGTTTGAAGAATCTCCTTCATCTATAGCTCCATTTCTTCCTAATAATCAGTCAGTTCCTCAAGGCCTTTTCCATGATTCAGATATTTTTGGTACCTACCGGAGTCTTCTATTGCAGCTTTGGGTTTTGTGGGAGTTGTTACTTATTGGTGAACCCATTCTTATCATTGCTCCAACTCCACCACAATGCTGTGAGGCTGTGGCCAGTCTTGTCAGCTTGGTTGCACCCTTACTTTGCAGTGTTGACTTTAGGCCTTATTTCACCATCCACAGTCCAGAATTTGCTCAGCTCAATTCTCTTCAAGAAGGAGATACGTTTCCTCCTATGATTTTGGGCGTGACTAATCTCTTTTTCCTTAAATCACTGCGCAATATCCCTCATATTGTTTCCGTTGGAAGTCCTGCTCCTAATTCAAACCGCCTTGCTGCTTCTAATATTAGGTCCTCTACTGGCAGAATACCTGGCAAACCTGAAGGATTTGGTCTTCAACAGCTTTCCTTAAAAAAGTTCTCTCCTTCAAATTTGTTAAGTGCTGTGAAGTTGAGGCGAGAGGGTCCTCTTTGTCTCATGACAGAACATAAGGAAGCCATATGGAGCACATATGCTGCCACAACCAAGCCAGACACTTCTATATTAAATAGGCTTTTAGATGCTGGCATGTCACCAAGGGTTGAAGAGTCGATGTCAGTGGTTAATAATGAGATATTGCGACGGCATTTCTTGGAGTTCACTACCAATTTTTTGGCGCCTTTTGGCCCATATTTTAGGAACATCACACCATCAGAAGGGTCTTCTCCATTTTTAGATCCCCCTCCTCTCCCTACGTTTAATGCCGATGAATTTCTAGCAACCTTATCAGCAAGAGGACCTGGGAAGTTTCTGTCAAAGAGGATGAGATATAATTGGCTGGATTTATATAGGTAATCCAAGTAATTGTTCTCTTTACTCATGTACTATCGTTTCTATGTTTCTATCCTTATGTTCGAGCCTATAGTGACTAGTCTGCTGCCGGTTTATGTTTGACATATAAATGTTTTACCTTTCTATTTAGGCGGTTTCTGAAAGGACCTAACTTTATGCCATGGTTTCAAAGAAAGCGTGCTGTTGCTGAACAAGAACAACATAGATTGTGGCGAAATGCAAGAATGAAAGCTGACATACAACAATTTATATCAAAGATGTCTGAATTGGAAATAGTTGATTCCTTCAATGCAATTGAAAGACATATTATTGGAGAACTAAAGGTAAACTATTCTTACTAAAGTAGCTTCCACTCATCATGTGTGCCTCGTGGCTCTCCCCCACTGTCATTGAGTTTCTTAAGCATACGAAACTTAAAGGAGAGGCTTTATGTTTAAACCCGGTGTCATTAAGTTTCTACTTTTCTTTACTTGATCAGAAAGCTGTCTACCTAGAAAGAGTGATGGAGTGATGATTGATTGGACATATTTAACTTAAAACTAACTTAACAATAAACAATGATTAATCTTCTTGCCACCTGTTGTTTGATTCATGAGGGACTGAAGAAAAATCTTTAGGTTGAAGAGAAATGCATGTCTTTGTATTGAATCCAATGCATATCACAAGATTACATGAATGAAAAAAAGAATAAATAAAAATAAAAGAAAAAAAATATAGCACAATTGCTTAGCTTCCGCCTTGTGATCTCTAGCAATTCGTACGGACAAGGATGCCACACTATGTCTATAATTTGATTTTTTTCTTTTTTCTAATTTTATAGATTGGCAACTCCTTTCATAACATTTTATTTTGGAGTAACTTTGTAGTGTATCTTAGTACAACTATTAAGTGTACTATTAAGTGTAGGAAATCTGATGTAGGATAAGATGAGAAAAGAAAGAGAAATAAAGAGAATAGGTAGAATAGTAGGAGATAAACAATATAGGTAAGAAATTAGATAGATTAGAGAGAGACAGAATAGAATCAAGGGAGAGAATTAGTGAGAATTAGACAAAAATAGATAAACGGGAAGAAGAGCAATGGAGAATCAGGAAAAGAACTTAGAATAAAAAGATCTATAAGAGGAGAAAACTCAATAATCATTCATTGATTCATCATAGTCTGAAAAAAATTACATAACTAAGCCTATTTATAAATAGGCAGTTAAACATAACTAAAAAACTAAATGAAAATAGGAAACATAAATCTAGTTATCCGAACTAATAATAACTCCGAGTAATCCTAAATAATATTTATAATATAATTTTCTAATATATTGTATCCCATGTCAACATCAAAATCTTTATTGTTTTTCAATTTTGCGCATTAAGTCTTTGCCTTATCTGCCCTCTTCAAATTGTACATGCACCCAGAGCTCCTCTCTTTTTGAGTAATTTTTAGGAGCTTTATGTCATTCTTTCATCTTGAAAATATGTATTCCTACTTTTCTACACCAATAGACCCATGGAAAATTTTTCTTCATCACTTTAGTGAAGGTATTCTAGTTGATACAAGTTGATATCATCGTGTTGGACTAGTGAATCAAGGAATTTGATTTATAATATTGATTATCTCTTTCTCCCGTCAGGGGACACTTTTCTTGGCATCATAAATTGTCACATGAGAATTAAGCTGTATCATTAGAGACCTCCAAACTCTAATTACTTTTTGCGATTGCTAACTTTCATTTATATTGTTTTATAATGACAAATAATTCTTTACATCACTTTTTCATCTTAAAGAAGTCTATACCTGAATTGGAATGTACACAATTCATGAAAAGTAATAATGCATAAGTCAGTGAACAGCTTAGTGAATACAAAATTCACATTTTAATCTTTGTGTGCTTACCCTCTATTTGGTTTGAGGCGTTCTGGAAGACTGAACTTCTTGCAAGTTGTTTATGCTGTTTAAGTATTGAAAAACAAAAAATTAAGGATTTGTGGTAGAAAAAAGAAAAAGAAATTTCGTTCGAGTTAAATTTTGGGTGGCCTTGCAGGTAGTCACAACACTTGGGAGAATCTTTTGTTTTCTTTTTCATTATAGGATTGGGATTTCTTTATGTAATTTTCTTTCTGGTGGATTTTTCGTTTTCTTTGTGTTGTTCTTTTAACATAATAATAGTCCTTATTTCCTATAAAAAAATAAATAAATGCATAAGACAGTTTCATGGAAGGTTGGTATCGGGAATAGAAAGTTCCAGTAGTAACACAGAAGCACTATCAATTTAGGCGAACACACATAGTGGTGGCATTAGGGCCATTTAAACATGTATACACAGTATATGTTAACCCAACGGTGGTAGCATAAGAGTTAGCTTTCTTCCTAGAAAATATACTCAGAACCCCAACGAATTGCCCTTTTATCTCCCTTTTTTGGCAAATGATAGTTTGTGATTCCACTTTCGATGGTGATAGTTTGTGATTCCACTTTCGATAGTGTACTTTTCCATGAGTCTATGACTAGCCATGTGAAGTTTCTTAAGTAGCTTCCCATGTAAGAATCCAGCTAATTGGTACAAGTATCTACAGTGAATTTGTGCCCTGTCTCTTCTCCAGCCTGTAAGGGTTAAAATATCACTAAACTAATACCCCTTTTCTTTTGATTCTGGGACATGTTTTAGGGGTCAAAGGCAACTTGGTATTGCTTGCTTATTGAGTCATTCAATGGGGCTGTTGCGGTATATTTACTTTTTAACATTACATGCAATCTTCAGCTGCAGCAATCTGGAAAGGCGAGCGGAGACTCCACAGCCGCTTATCAGAAACTAAAGGGAGATCTAAGGGCATTGTTCAATGTGCTTCCGAAGGACATGCAGCAGCTTCTACTTTTCAACCCTGAAAGGGCAGCCCTTCTTCAAGGAAGTCCAGAACACACAAAACTTCCTGGTCGGCCACTTGTACAAGTGGGGGTTATATCATCAACTTCACCAAGATAGTATGCAGAGAATGGCAGTCATGTAGCCTTTGATACAGGGTCTTTTGTGCCGGTTAAGGACAACATTGTTGTAGTCTCAGCTTCCTACTGTTATTGAATAGGAAAAGGAGCCTTTCCTCGTCTTTGAGCTCACTGTTTAACCAGGTACTTAATAAACATGATATTTATTTGTTTCTAATGAAGTCAAGCGAAAATTGTAACATTTTCTTTCATTTTGGCTTTTTATCTTTCTGCAAAAGGAAAAAAAGAAAAAAAAAAATGAAGTAACAGTTGAAGTTATATGAGAACCGTGTCTTGCATTTTTCTGCTTCCCAGTTCACTGGGGATAATTTTCTTCTTTTCAACCCCAAAACAGATGTGATTGTTTATGTTGCTGGGATCCATTAGTTGCTTTCCCAATGGAGTCAAAGGATTCTTGTTTTGTTTTCGGTTTTGTTTAAGCTGTTTGTTAGCTACTAGAATATAGCATTGAGTCGGGGAAGAAATCCCAACTTGTAATTTTGTAAATTAACATTGTTTCACTCTTTGCAATGTTATAAAGTGGAGAATCCACCTCTTGGTAATAAGAAAAAAGAAAAAGGAACTAGCACTTTTATTGTTTTAAGCTTTTGAGTTATCTGAAATTAATGTTTTTGCACATCCTGCAGTTTTTAGTCAATCATAGGATGACAAGTAAATTTGCTTGCAATTATGCCTTGAATGTTCTTTTAGAATCCCTCGGATACAGTTTTAAAGCATTTTCAAGACCCACTAAATCTAAATGAATTCATCTTATATACATTATGCTTAGACTATCTCCAGCGCAAAGGAGTTTGCCAATGCTAGATGTAGCATAATACAATGTCAAAATGCTAAATTCAGCGCATACTTTTTGGGATAAAAATTATATTCTGCTTTGTCTTTGAACAGTATTTTCATTCACAGAATATCTTTTCTTCTGATTAACTTTTTCTTTTTTTTTTTTAAAATTATAATCTATTTTAATGATATATTTTTAGCACGTACTTATGAAATTTAGCATGTGTTTTTCTTGGTGTTATATTCCCCTCCCCCTCCCCACCCCAAAAAAAGCATATGGTATAATTTATGATAAATTTGGCATGGAATTGTAGACATTTTTCTTTGCACGAATGGTAAAATTTCGCTTCGTTCACCATATAGCATGGGCATTAGAGATGTTCTTATTGGGTATTCCATTCAATTCGAGGGGGTTCCACAGGCTATGTTCTATTTGTTTTTCTTTCTTTCTCTCCCACCCTTTTATAGCCTTAACTAATCTTCTTTGAAATTTTATTACATCAAAGTATCAACAGTGTAATTTCTGTACCAGCTGAAATAATAATGATATTTGGTGGTTCACTTTTTGAGTCCCATAATGTTTTGAGTATGACCTAAAGGCTAAAGCATATATGAATGTCAAAACAATAATGTTTGTATTAAAAGATTCCATCTTCTGAAAGGAAAAGGGAAAGATTCTGCGTAGTGAATTGGACCACAAAGCAATCTTATCCCATTTATGATCCGTCAAATTGCAAACTGGGAATTGATTGTTGAAGGTGACACTTTAAAATTTTCCGCTGTTAAAATCTCTACAGATCTTTAGATTTTGTTGGACTATGAGATGATGGGTCCTATTCTGCCTCTCCATAGCTCATTTTGCAAGAGGGTTACAATACTATTATAATGACATTGATATATTTGCTTCATAATAAGAATTAACCTCGTTATGCGCCTCTCGATTATGCCTACATCTTATTTTGGCCTTGAACTTTAAAAATATCTCTATTTTGCTACTCAAGTCTCTGTCTCATTTTAGCCCATATAGTCGCTTCACTATTAAAAGGAAACGGAAAAGATGATGTAATACTTACATGGCCCTTTTGAAAAAGGCATTTTAGGTATTTTCAAAACTAGCAAAATTTATTTCATTCAAAAATATATTACGAAAGTTATTTGAAAATAGTAATTCCTTTGTGCTCATAATATAAGTTTAGGAAAATGATACCATGTACGAACTTTTAAGAAATAATCCCGAAAATACGGCGTGGTTTCTGTAACAATTTTTCATATGGTATTTTATACAAAAATGCTACTTTTTGAAATTGAATGAGATTTGAATGAAAAGCTCATAATCGAGTGTTCGACGTCGAATCGGGATCAGACAAGCTTATCTGTCAAGCCTTGACGAAACCTCTTAAACTGTTTGGACTCAGTCGGTGAGCCCATCAGAAATGGATCAAAAAAAAGTAGCATCGAGTAGAAGACCTAGATGAGTTTTCGTCTGCATTCTTCGCTGATAACGTTTCTCGGTGCTTCCTTCGTTATGATTAAGTTGATTTCAACAATCCCAAGAAGTTCAATCACGATTTCTTTTTATTTGAATTTTTATGGATCATTTCTTGTGGTTGAGAATGTCGTTAATTTCCTAAATTGGGTTCTGGATTTTTGAGTGCAATAGTTTAAGGAATAAAAGCTTTGGTTATAGAGTTGGGTGTGGCCTTTCTAGCTGGAAACTAGTGCAGAAATTGAGACTAAATTGAAGAAGATTGGCAGGTGAGAGGCTGCAACTTACAGTTCAGTGAGCCTCCCTTCTTTTGGTTTCTCTATATTTTGATCTTTCTTTTAAATTCTATGATGAAAAGTAAAATAGAATCATAATCTGTTTCATTTTAATTACTTTTGCATTTGCTATATTGGTCTTATTGATGGAGGTTCCATGAATTTTATTTATTTACTTTTATAGTAGTCTAGTTATTGATGGAAGTTCTATGATTTTTATATATTTATTTTCATAATGGTCTTCCCGATAGTATTTACATTGAAGTGTAGAATTTTATATTAGATTCATAAACATGATATATCATCCAAACATACAGAAGTTGGAGCAAGATTTGCGGTAGAAACTAATTTAGTGTCTACTAATAATTGAAAACTAAATTTGGTTTCCAATGAGAACTAGAAATTAAATTAGTTTCCATTAGTAACCATAAAATAAATTGGTTAATTTTATCACTAAAAACTAGAAATCAAATTAGTTTTTATTAATAACCGAAAACTAAATTAGTTTCCACTCAAAACTAATATAGTTTCTACTGAAAACTAGAAACTAAATTGGTTTCCACTAGTAACGATAAACTAAATTCATTAATTTCATTACTAAAAACTAGAAACCAAATTAGTTTCTATTAGAAACCAAAAATAGAAACTAATTTGGATTATAATAATAATTAAAAACTAATATGGTTTCTACTAGAAACTAATTTAGTTTCTACTGATAATTAGAAACTAATCTGGATTTCACTAGTAATCATAAACTAAATTGATTAATTTCATTACTAAAAACTAGTAACCAGCTAGAGACCAAATTGGTTTCTACTAATAACTGAAAACCAAATTAGTTTCTACTAGAAACTACTAGAAACCTAATTAGTTTCTACTAGTAATCATAAACTAAATTGGTTAATTTCATTCCTAAAAACTAGAAACCAACTAGAAACTAAATTGGTTTCTACTGAAAACCAATATGGTTTCACTTGAAACTAATTTAGTTTCCACTGAAAACTAATTTAATTGCTACTAATATATGAGAACCAAATTGGTTTCTTGGTTTCTAGTTATCACCAAATTGGTTTCCACTAGCAACCATAAACTAAATTGGTTTATTTCTTTACGAAAAATTAGAAACCAATTTACTTTCTACTAATAACTAAAAACTAAATTGATTTCCACTAAACCAAATTGTTTAATGGAAACCAACATTCAATTTGGTAGCAAGAAACACGTAACTAATATTGTAATTGGTTACTCTTAATTTAGTAACCAAAAAAGGGGGAAAAAAAAAACAGAATAGCTCCTTCTGTCTGTAAGAGAAGGAAAAACAAAAACGAAAAAAAAAATTGTTGGTGCTTTCTTTGTTAAAAAAATAAAAAATAAAAAGTGAAAGGAAAAAAGAATTTTAAATGAAAAAGAAAAAGAAGAAATAAAAAAAAGAAATTGGAATAAAAATAGCGAAATAAGGGGAAAAAAGATTCAATGAGAAAAAAAAAGTCAAAAAAAAAAAAACCGAGAGTTGAAAAATAAAAAATACATTTATATATATAAAGAAAAAAAATGAAAAATAAATATAAAGACAATACTTGGGGTTTGAACCCTGTGTTTCAGGAGGTCAGTATAGAGAGGCCCAAACATTCACCCAAGAAAAGTTTACAATTTTTTGTCACCTATATTAAATAATATGGATATAAAAATGATTGCTTATGAAAATAACTTATTTTAGAAGTTCGTATTTTTGTCCCTTTTCTTTTCAAAAGATGTATACAACTGTTTAAAGCCCTTTAAGTTTTAATACAATTTTGATTTATCATTCGTTTAAGCATAATTAAGATGAAATGGTGGTTAAAATATTTACGTTTTTTTTTTTCTAAAAATTTATATAAGATAACTATCATTTTTTTTTCCTTATTTCAGTCGAGATTTATGGTTGACTTTCATGCTACAAAATGCCAAACTGTAATTAGCTTCGTATTTTTTTTTCTTCTACATTCAGCAAATTCATTATCATAACTGTTAGTTTCTAATTGAAAGAAGAAATAACTCTTAGTATTTTATCCTCCAACTCTAAAAGGTCTTCTTTATAATTGTGAAGCTCATATAAGATCAACTAGATGTTCGTTATCTCTTTCCTGAAGAACTAACCTTGCTTGGAAGTTTCATTTACGTTCTTAAATTAATCAGACTTAAACACACGACATTTTTGTTGCAACTGCTAGGTACGTAATACCTCTTCTGTTTTTTTCGTCTATTTATTTGTTTATTTTTTCGGGGGTTGGGGGAGGAGCTTGTTATGTAGTTCAGCTTAAGGTACATTCTACAAAACCTTTTGGTTATAGAGTTTTGTTGTTATTTATTCTGTTTTCATTCTGCGTTTTTGTTTAACTATTTCTGTATTGTTTTTTAATCATATATTGCTGAGGTTTTCTTTTTCCCTTTTTTTTTTTTAATGTAGTTTTATATTTTCCTCTTAAAAGATAATTTCCCAAAATGCTCTTTTTAAGACCCACATAAGTGTCTCATGCTAGTTGAGACACTCTCATAAATTATGTGCCAGATAAGTAGGGGTGCAAATTATGCTCAATTTGGTTTTAGCTTCTTAACAAGTTAAAAGTATTTTTCGAGTGAGGCTCTAGACTTTTGACCAAAAGGGTAGGGTTTCGAGTCACCATCCAGTGATAGGCAGGATTAGTGTATTAACCTACAGGCCCTTTGAAAAGGCTCAGGGTTAAATGAGTACGTCACTATCTAACTATTTAACTTTTTCCTCTCTCTGTTCCCTAAAAAAAAAAAAAAAAAAAAAATCTTAGGTCAATAGGGCCTAAAATGAAACTTATGTGTAGATTTTTTTTTCCCCCCCTTTTAGTTTGGCTTCGAGCATACCCTAATTCAGAAAATGGACACCAAACTCAAGCCGAACAAATCTCGGTTTTATGTGGGTTAAACATGAATTTTTTGGGTTTGATGATGTAGACCTAAATTTCTGATTTGGTCAGGTCGACAAATTGGTCGAGTTGTCAGCCATTTTGTGCAATCTTAAAGATAAAAATGTCTTAAATTTCAAGAATCAAAATTAGATTAATTCTATTATAATTTTGAAATTATGCAATAAGAAAGAACAAAATATCTAGATAAATTCTTTCTTATTTAGTTATTGATACCAAAAGTTGGTATAATAGCGGGGTTATTAGGCTTAAGAGAAAACTTAAAGAGAGAACAGGAGAGAAAATGATGAACACAGGAATTTTAGAGTAGTTCAGTTTTTTAAACAAAGTGCATACATCCATTATAGTCGGTATTATTTTATCTGTATACTGGTTATAAGAGAGCTTTCTGTTTTGTCCCCTTCTCTATTCAGAAGTCTTATATTTATAAGCCTGAGGAGATAAATTCTAGATGGGATCTTTTTAAATATAAAAAAGATTATACTGAATACGAATTTGAATTCGTATTTATCTTTTCCAAGATCTAATAAAATTTTTACTTAAAAATCTTTATTTAAATAATCTTATCCCTTAAATTCTAAATTTAATATCTAATATATTAGAGATATGAATTTTTGGATAGAGGAAATGGATGAAGATTTATTAGCTATCTTTGAGCTAATGTGAATTCAATGTATAACATTAACATTATTTAATTATGAGATAAGACTAATATCACGATACTACTTGACCTCCAAAGTTCCATTTTAGTGACCATGTTATCATGATTGGGATTGAGGTGATTTACTGCCGGTTATGACAGATTACATTTCTCATCAAACATTTAATGCCAGTTTGACCCTTTTCTCACAAGGATTGAATGTGATATATTCAAAGTAACCCAGAACAGTAACAAAACCAAAAAACAGCATAGTAGAGTTATTTTGGTTGCTTCTCTTGTTTTCGCAAGAAGGTATTTTGTAGGCATACACGAATATTTGGGTAGTAATAGCTTTATCACGTGTATATGTGCATATATATACATATATATGTATATATTTCATGACATAATATGGTTGGAGCTAGTACAGTATAAATTTGTTTTTATTCTCTACTCATAGATAATTCAATTTTAATCGTCGGTTACCAAAATAAATACTATCATTTAATTTATATTAAAATTTATACTAATATATTTAATCATAACCGTTTAATTAAAATCTAAAAGTTAAATTAATTTCTCTATCAATAGAGAATGAAAAAGAAATTCCTTATTGTACTCGTTAAATATGATACAAAATCATTTATAATATTTTCTCCTTGTATGCGAAATCCATATGCTGGTGTTATAACACGTCTTAGATTATTTTTATGTTTTTTTTAGTTAAATGTTTATACATTGTTTCTATTGTTTTAAATATTTTTTATTAACTGGAAAAATCTATGAGCTGGAAAAAAGATACTTAGAAATTAAAAATTGAGACAATGTTTCCAGACATCTTTTTAAAGAAGACTAAATAAATGGTCACACTCGGCGAGCAAGAATAAAAAAAAAAGATAATAATAATAAATATATAAGCTACGTGAGATTTATTTAATATCAACTTCATAGAAGTGATCCAACATGTCGTCTGAAAAATAAAATTAAAAATCTCTAAAAGATGTTGCTAGTCCTAGGCCCCAGATATTAAATACCAACCTTTCTCATGCTTATAAACTTCTCGAGCTTTATGATTGATAAAGTAGCCTAGCTATACCCCACTCGGAAAGAGAATTCAATTCCAAATTGTCCTTTAATGAGTTAAGGAAGGGTACGAATATCATTAAAAAGAAAAGGTTTGCTAGCTAAAGATTTAACTTTTTGTATTAACAAGTAAATTTTTTCATATGTTGCCTTTGTTTTCTTGATGAAAACAACTTGACATTTTTTTTTGTCAATTTAGGTGACGGATAATTTGTTACCTTTTCAATTTGTATCTGGAAATTTAATTTTGCTTTGCTAGTGCTAATGATTCATCAATAACTTTTTTTTTTTTTTATACGAAATCTTATGTATTATAAGAAATATGAGAAAACTCGCTTAAATTGTGTTTTTTTTTTTTCAATTAAAAACGTCTTGTAATTTTACTATTTCTGCAATCCAATTTAAGCTAAATCAAAAACAAATTTAGATTAATTTGTTTAATTGAATGGTGACGTTTAATTGCATTTTTTTCAGATTCCGATTTTTTAAGGGATTTTTAGTTCTGGTTTTGGTTATACAAGTTTATGTGAAAAAAGCTGAAACAAAAACTAGTCACCATGCAGAATAGATATCTTTAAATAATATAGCCTTTTATAACGTTTTATCAAGAAAAAAAAATGTAAAATAATATAATACTTTTGTTTAAAGAAAAAGTATGCGGTAGCATGTCTTTGCAATTTGCATTATATACTTACACCCTTGGACCTTTGATAGTTCATATTAAAATAAAGGCCTTTGGTCTTTTTCTTTGAAAATGGGCACTGAATTATTTGGCCTACACATGCCAAAAAAATTTCAACTTTCTTCTATACTAGAATAAATAAATAATTTCACCGACAAGTACTCCTAAATTTGGATTGAAAGCTTTTGGATATTAGAGTTAAAAGTTCATAGCGGCAACTGGTCAATATAAGTAGGCCTTATTCTATTATTCTTTTCCAAAAGAAAAGATGGCTAAACGG
This sequence comes from Trema orientale, assembly GCA_002914845.1. Taxonomy (NCBI): domain Eukaryota; kingdom Viridiplantae; phylum Streptophyta; class Magnoliopsida; order Rosales; family Cannabaceae; genus Trema; species Trema orientale. The sequence goes on along the minus strand of JXTC01000131.1, from coordinate 379,986 downwards.
CACGGAAATTATATGTGGCGCACTTTAGCCAAAACTAGAAATGGAGAATCGGCCACGTCTCAGAGAAAAGAATAGAATCTTTTCCAAAATGCACCCCAATTCACCAAGTAAAACTTGCATTCCATTTCTGAAAAGAGCAGTAGTAACATTATAATAAAAGTATACATTGTCATTAGAGACGTAACGACTTTAACTATTCGTCATATTATCCAGTACTTTTCAATGTTTTTGTCTTGGAAAAGACTAGAGCGAAATTGTAAAGGTCTAATATCGTGTCACATAGTTTTACTAGCGTTTATAGCAGTAATGAGACTTGAATAAATATATTAATAGCATAATAAGTGAACTCTATTGATTTTCATAATGTGACATTTTTAATTGTTTGTCATTATTCTACGATGTGGCTCCTACCACAACTGGTAGAAGTACCCTTTAATATTTTTCCATTTCAAAGTTTTGGGGTGAAAGAGCAAACATCATAGCGCCCTTCTTCTCTCGCTAGACTCTTCTATGAAATTGTACCTATCCATGCCTTAACACTGTATTCCAATATTTTTTGTTTGAATATATGGGTAATGTCACTGTCCAGGCTTGAAATATTTTTGACAAGATGTACGCCAAAGCCCGTTTATATTACCTTTGAAATAATATAGGGTTTGTCTGAACCTTTTTTTTTTTGGTCTGAACTTGGTTCCTTACTTTTTTTTTTTTTTGGTTTTTTTTGGGCAAAATGAAAATGTAGAAGAGAAACAACTTTGTAATATCAGGATTCAAGATTGCGGCAAGTTATTATTGCCATTCATTCTTTTTTCCCACTTTATTTGTAGAGTTTGGTTGGTATGATTACTAATAGGACTAATCTTGTAACAATAATGCTTTTCGATTGCTTTCTAATGTACCTTTCGGAAAATATTCTCCCAAACAAAATATTTTTGAAAAAGAAAATGATAGCATTTTAATGTTCTTTTGAGTCTTAGCAAAACAAAAAACCATACTATCAAAAATAATTTCAAATAACGCCTCTTTTTAACCAATCATACTACAGTACTGTACATAATTTAAGTTTCAATACTTTTGTAGGGTTAGAGTTTGTAAACTTCTAGGGGGAAAAAAGTCTTAAACTTCTAATCGTATAGTTAGAGTTCGTATGCTTTTTTTCTTGATTAGAGTTTTTTCGTTTTGCTTTACCAGTTTTTTAAGGAGATATTGTTGGAGGTTCTTTCAACTAAATGGTATGGATCTTTCTCCTTTTTATTGGGGTTGTTTGTTTTTTCATTTGTGACTTGGTCTGCGAATTGGTTCCTTTTGTACTCTTTATTTTTATTTTCACAACAATATTTGGGTTTTCTGGTAACAGAACATGGATAGTTCTGTAGATAAATGCCGACATAGTTAGATGTGACTATTAATTTTTCATGCTCTTTGTTTTTCCCCTATGTTTTTCTTTTTTTTTTTTTTCAAAAAAGAAGTCTTCAACTTCAAATGAGGCATTTTGTATATGTGTATAAGTATATATATATATATTTATATATATACATATATATATGATCACTAATCCAGTAGGTATTTTTTTTTTTACCTATGCATAGGTATTAATATATATATATATATATATTAAAGTGGCTTAACTAATGATTTCACTGTACTATAAAGAAAGGAAAATAACTCACGCATTCTGGGAGTCGAACTTCTGACCTAATATTCAATTTCCACCCCACCCCACACATCCACTGAGCTATGAGAATTTTAACTTGAGACTCTCTATGTCGGTAGAAGGTGTAGATATCACTAGACTACATTAATTTATGAACACATCAAAAAAGGTATACAAGACATCATACAATGCGAAAGTTTACATAGTATGATACGAAAAGAATGAGTAATAGTGCAGACTTCTGATTAATAAGCAATAGGGTAAACTGCAAAATAAATACCCTGAGGTTTGTGTATTTTGTAATTTAAATCGTAAAGTTTGGACTCTGCAAAATAATATCTTGAGATTAAGAATTTCTGAAAATAAATACCTTGAGTTGATTTTTTGAATAATTTTAACGGATAAAAGATAATAATATCCCCAAAATTAAGGAGAATAATAAGGATTAATCTAGTTTTAATAGAGGATATTATTAATTTTTCGTTATTAAAATTTGTTAAAAAATCAGTTCAGGATATTAATTTCAAAAATTCTTAATCTCAGAGTGTTATTTTGCAGAGTCTTAATTTCAGGATTTAAATTATAGAATACTCAAACTTGAGGTATTTTTTTGCACTCTATGCAATAATGTCAAAATTAAACTAACCTAAATAGATCCCAGCAAAAAAAAAAAAAAAAAAAGAAAAAAAAACCGTTATTTCTCTAGTAGGATCCATTTACGAATACTGCATTTTTAAATATTAAATTGTACACGAAATTTGAACTCAAATTCATAGAGCAAGCATATATATAATGACAAATCTAATTAAAAATAAGAAAATTCTTTGTAACCCTAATGTGATTTGATATCTTTCTCAAGGCGTTTGGCCTTTTGTCACCCGTTTAGCCAGGAACTCTATTTCTTCTAATGTTCGTGCTATTTCGACCTCGTCTTCGTTGGTGTCTCTGGCCTCGACCTCGTCGACGTCTCTGGCGGTGACTGCTGTAAAGCATTCTGATGCAGGTGTTACTGATAAGAAAGAGAAAGTGAAAATTATTCAAGAGGCATTTACTCCCACTCTGCCTACTTCTCCGATTCCTTCGGAAACTGCTTTGAGTGGGACTTTATCTCTAATTCCGGGCAGTTCCTCTACTGTCATGTGCTCTCCTAATAAAAAAAGTGGGCCAAAGTCCAACATTAGTAAGGCCTGTTTATCCACTTTTACTTTGGGCCCATCACAAAAAGACACTAGTGCTGTGGTCTCATCTGATATTTCCACTGGGCCTTCTCTCTATGTATGCCCTGGTCGTCGTGCAAAAGAGACCAAACACGAAAAAGCGACCATCTGCTATAAATGCCAAGTCCAGGAAATCAGTGGGGAGACTCGTAAGGTGGTGAAACGAACAAAGATAATTGAAGTTCTTGATGGGTCGACGACCAAAGTGGCGGGTGCTGGCTCCCAGCCCCGTCACGAGCCATGAGTATTCTAAGTTAGAATGCACATGGTCTGGGGAATCCACGTGCGTTCCTTGCTCTTAACCTGTTGGTTCAACAACATGATCCTTTTTTACTGTTTTTGCTTGAAACCAAACTCCTAGTAGGTCAGATTGATATTTTCCGTTCTAAGTTTAAGTTTTATGGTGGTATTGAAGTAGCTCGAAGGGGTCTTGCCAGTGGGTTAATGCTATTTTAGTCTCAGGAGGCAGTTGTAAATATTATTTCCTACTCCTTTTATCATATTGACTATTATATAGATATTAATGGCTCTTCTTTTCGCTTTACTGGGTTCTATGGAGCTCCTGAGGCTCATAACAGGATTCATTCGTGGACTCTCATACGCCAACTTCGTAGGGTAACTAATGGCCCCTGGTTAATTATGGGGGATATGAATAAGGTGATGACTCTTAAGGATGAAAAAAGGGTACTTACCATTCTGATACAGCTATGGATGCTTTTCGGAATTGTTTTGATCAATGTGAGCTATGGCCTATGGATTTTAATGGTCCTCGTATGACATGGGATAATCATCACCGAGTAGATACACAAATTCAGGAGCGGCTTGATTGGATGTTTACTAACTCTGATTGGGATTCTATTTTCCCACTGGCCGATTTACACCATTTGAGCTTTCATAAATCTGATCATCGTGTTCTCTGGGTTCGTCTCTCAGGTTCGACTGCTTCCACTGATAACAGAGGTATCCCGCATTTCCGATTTGAATCTTTTTGGTTGGAGGATACAAATTGTGAAGAAATTATTTCGAATATTTGGCATTCCCCTGCGTCAGGCTCTTCGCTAAAGGATCTCTTGGGTAAGTTTTTTACTTGTGCTAGCTCACTTTTCTCCTGGCATCATCGAAAGTTCAGTAAACGTAAGCAAAAAATTAAGGAGAAAAGTAATTTGCTTCGTATATTATACCAACAACCAGATAATCCTGATATGGATGCCATCTCTAAACTCGAAAAGGAATTGGGTGATGTCTTGTTGCAAGAAGAGACTTATTGGCAACAAAGGTCTCGTGTTCAATGGATGAAGGCGGGTGACAACAATATCAAGTTCTTCCATTCTAGGGCCAACTATTGACGAAAACTTAATCGCATTACGGGGTTATTTGATTCTCAGGGATTTTGGCAAACCGGGACCAATGAAATTGTTGATTCTATTTTCTTATTCTATTCCCAGTTGTTCAAGTCCCAACAGCCTTCTCAGGAGCTAATGGATATTATTTTGGATAAGGTCCAGCCTAAAGTGACTTGTGATATGAATGAGTATCTTCTTCATCCTTTTTCTTCTGAAGAGGTTTACATGGTGGTTAAGGATATGGGTTCAAACAAAAGCCCTAGTCTTGATGGTTTGAGTGCTATGTTCTATCAGAACTATTGGCATATTGTTGGCCTGTCAGTAACAAGAGTGGTGTTAGATTTGCTTTATGGGTATGCTGAATTTCATTCTATTAATAGTACGTTAGTTGTCTTCATTCCTAAAGTCCAGTCTCCTCAGAATGTTGGCGATTTCTGCCCTATTAGCTTATGTAATGTCTTGTACAAAATTGCTTCCAAAGTTATTGTCAGGTGTTTCAAATCTATATTATCTTCCATTATTTCTGAATCTCAGAGTGCCTTTGTGGCTAATAGGTTGATCACTGACAATGTGCTGGTGGCATATGAAGTTATTCATGCTATGAAGTGTCAAAAAAAAAAAAAGCAATTCTTTGCAATAAAGTTGGACATGAGTAAGGCGTATGACCGAATAGAGTGGAGATTTTTACAGACAATGTTATTGAAGCTGGGGTTTGCTGATTCTTGGGTCTATCTAATTATGAGATGTGTTTCCTCAGTCCATTATTCTTTCTAGATTAGGGGTTTAGTGATGGGAGATATTCAACCTTCATGGGACTTGCGTCAGAGTGACCCTCTTTCCCCATTTTTATTCCTTATTGTTGCTAAAGGGTTGTCATCACTTTAATTTGAGGCGGAGTTAGATCGAAAATTGGTTGGCATTTTGGTTACTCGTGATGCTCCATTAGTTAGTCATCTCTTATTTGCTGATGATAGTTTGTTGTTTGGACAAGCTACTCCTCAATCCTACTCAACTATTAAGATGATTTTACAAGCTTATGAGGCTGCATCTGGTCAGATGGTTAATTACTCCAAGTCCTCTATCTCGTTTTCGCCTAATACCATGATTGCAAATAAGCAATTATTTTGTACAGCTTTGGGAATGGAGGAATGTGAGCACTATGAGAGCTGTTGTTCAGATTATTCCTGCCTATGTAATGATATGTTTCAAATTATCAGTATCCCTTTTAATCAGCTGGAGCCTTTAATAGCACGGTTTTGGTGGGGTTCTTCTTCTCATAATCAGAAAATTTATTAGATTTCTTGGAAGAAAATGTGTCAATCCAAATTGCATGGAGGAATGGGATTTAGATCGTTTGTGCATTTTAATCAAGTATTATTAGCTAAGTAAGCTTGGCGCATATTTTCTAATCCCTCTTCCCTTATTACACGGATTGTTAAAGCCCAGCATTTTTCTCGGAGTTCTTTTCTCTCTGCTACTTGTGGTCATTCTCCTTCACTTACTTGGCGTAGTATTATTTAGAATAAAGAACTACTGACACAGGACTTGCATTGGGCAATTAATAATGGACATTCTGTTGATGCTTATGCTGATCCATGGATTCCTCTTAGCACACTTTCAAGCCTTTCATGGTTAATTCTATTCTTCCTCATGTAAAAGTGGCAGAATTTATCACAGCTGATCGTGTTTGGGATCGTCCTAAGTTGTCCCAATATTTTTGTGAAGAGGACATTAACGCTATCCTAACTATTCCTATTCCCCTTTATCCGAAGGCTGACCACTTGTTTTGGCATTACTCTTGTGATGGGCTCCATGATGTTAAGAGTGGCTATTAGGTTGCTTAATCAATGGATCATGTGGCTTCATCGTCTAATCCGTCCTATTCTTCCAAATGGTGGAGCTATTTATGGTCTTTATCTATTCTGAGGAAGGTTCGTACTTTTGCTTGGAAAGCTTGTCATAATGCTCTACCTACATATTTGAGCCTGCATAACCGAAGGGTATTCCCACACCCCCACTGTCCTTTGTGTGGCGCGTATGAAGAAACAGTTTATCACTCATTGATTCAATGTCCTTCTAGCCGTTCTGTTTGGAAGCAAGCCAACCTTCCTTGTAAGATTTATACTCTTCCCTGTAGTTCTTTCAATGATCTTCTCCAACGAATTCATGGGATATAGGGTAAGAATCTTTTGGAATGGATTATTATTTTGGCATGGTGCATCTGGTTTGAAAGAAACAAACAGGTCCATGGTCAACATCCTCGATATGCTCCTCATGTTGTTCGCTGGACAAGAACCTATTTAGAAGACTATTTCAAGCTCAATCTCGTACTCAATGTTCTCCGCCCCAACACTCCTTGCCTCCAGCTTGTTGGATTCATCCTGAGGAAGGCCGTTATAAACTGAATATGGATGCCGCTTTAGACAGTACATCTAGATTTCTGGGAATTGGTACTATTATTCGTGATCATAATGGAGAAGTCATGGGAGCACTGGCAAAGAAACTAAGTGGTGGGCTATCCGTGGTTAAAGCTGAAGCTGTTGCCCTTCTCAGAAGTTTGGAATGGGCTAAACATATTGATGTACCGCTGGACTATGTTGAAATTGATGCTCTGTCTGTTCTTAATCTTTATTTTGGTCATGAAAACTATTTTTCTCAGCTTGGAGGTCTTTTGTTAGATATTCATATTCTTTTATCTTATTTTTCTTATGTATCTTTGGTCCATGTTCGGCGAGATGCTAATCAAGCTGCATATGGTCTAGTTAGATTTTTGCTTAGGATAGATGGAGAACTTATTTGGTTGGAAGAAATTTCTTCCCCTATTATATCTGTTGTTCTTAAGGAGTAATATATGATACAGATCTTTCTTTCAAAAAAAAAAAAAAACGTGATTTGATATCAGTTTAAAACAAAAAGTAGTGGGTCTTATTATAATCACTAGTTATAATAATTAATTAGTAACAATAAAATTTTCACCTATGAACAATATTATGGGCATTAATAGTGCTCAACACTACAATGGCATATCAGACCGTTATTGGGTGATTCTAAATCATAAACTAGGTCTTATATGAGTCTTATCTGATTGACCAGTAACATACTGATACGGTACCATATAACATTACTCTTCACCTATGGATCATGTTATTAAATGGATTAGACACCGTGCTGACCAAAATCGCGTAGATGGGAACATTAGTTAGTTGCTTAATGCTTAGTTGTTTGTTTAGTACTAAGATTCATAGAGTGAATTGGAATTGGTTCATACACATATGACATGTATAATTTGGGAGTTTGAAAGATTCTATGGGCCTCCCTTTTCCCATATATTTTTTTAATTTTTTTTAACACCCCTCCATGATTGCTTATGTCTCACCACTGCAGTAAATCAAAAATATCAAAGCTCATATAGTGATTCACCCACAAACAAACACACGCAATTAGAGAGAGAGAGAGTGAGAGTGAGAGAGAGAGAGAGACCCTCCTCTCTTAAAACTTTTTTTTTGTAAGCATGATATGAACATGACAAAGAACCCATCCTTTCAATTCCAAAGTGGTCCTTTCAATTGATAGTTTTTGACAGCCTCACTCCTTATCCTGCGCAAACCCCATGCTCTTATCCTACGCACCCCTTATAAAATAAGAATAACTGGAAATGAAGTGAAAATGAATCTTTTTTTTTTTTTCCCCACAATTCCCAAATAAATTGAACCAAAATAAAAGAACACACTCAAAGCAAAGACCAAAGCCATCTCTCTCCCACCATGTCAAGTACTTCTACTACTACTACTACTACTACTTGGAGCATAGAAGAAGAGAAAGCTTTCGAAAACGCCATAGCCATTCATTGGAGTAGTAGTACTACGACTGGAGATCAGGATGAGGAGGACGAGGAAGCATCAGAAGAGCAGCAATGGGAGAAGATGGCTTCGATGGTTCCGAGCAAATCCATGGAGGAGCTCAAACGACACTACCAAATGCTCATCGACGACGTCACCGCAATCGAAGAGGGTCGTATCCCAGTTCCCAACTACCCTGTACTAGTGGGTGACGACCCTTCTGCTACGACAACAATGATGGGCAAGGATAAGGACTCACATGTCATCTCTGGGTCTGGGTCGGAGAAGAGGTTGAGTTCCTCTGGCCATGGGAGTTCTGGGTTTTCCGGGCTTCATGGCCACGACTCTGCCAGTGGTCATGGCGGCAAAGGCGGATCTAGAGCTGACCAAGAGCGGAGGAAAGGTATTCCATGGACCGAAGAAGAGCACAGGTAAAAGAATATATATATATATATTCTCTCTCTCTATGTATATATATATACAGTGTATATAACTGAAAAAATCTGCAGTAGTGAGACGGGTATTTGTTTATATTTTAAAGAAACCTAGAAATTTGTGCCTTGGAAAACATTCATTTTCAACATCCCAATTTTTTATTATTAATGCATATAAACACCAAAAATAGATAAAGAGGGATTTTGGGGTCATATATGGATATATGAGACTGAAATTCCATTTTGGGTATTTGAGAAAGAAGCTTTTTTGTTTTGGGTTTTTTTTTTTTTCTTTTTTTTTTGGGGAAAAGGGTTAATCCCGTTTGGGAGACTGACTGAAGCTAACTGCTTGGGTAATTTTCAGGCTATTTCTATTGGGTCTTGACAAGTTTGGTAAAGGGGATTGGAGAAGCATATCAAGGAATTTTGTCATTTCAAGGACGCCTACCCAAGTGGCCAGCCATGCCCAGAAGTACTTTATTCGCCTGAATTCAGTGAACAGAGATAGGAGGAGATCTAGTATCCATGACATTACTAGCGTCACCAACGGGGAAGTTCCACCTCACCAGGCTCCAATCACTGGTGTACAACAGACCAATATCAACTCGCCAAGTGTACCAGCAATGGGGGCGCCGCCGGTCAAGCATCGCGGTCAGACCCATATGCCCGGAATTGGTATGTACGGTGCGCCAATGGGGCATCCGGTGGCCGCGCCGCCCGGGCACATGGGTTCGGCTGTAGGGACACCTGTCATGCTTCCGCCGCCCGGCCACCATCATCACCATCATCATCCTCATCCTCATCATCCTCCCTACGTTGTCCCAGTTGCATACCCTATGGCACCACCAACAATGCACCAATAATAACAATCACGTCTTGGGTCAAAAACGGTTTGAGCATAACCTCACGTTAGAAGAATCTTGAATTGTTTATATTCCTAACTCGATACTCTTGAATATTTTATTATTAGCAGTATTGCTAATGCCAAGAATTTGAGACTGGTCATGCTCAACTTAGGAGAAATAAAGCTCTGGATTGGAAGGATTCCAGAGCTCAGATTAGAAAGCAAGCAATAAATAGCAGAGAAGATTCAAAGGGATTTAGGAGTCCTGTTATTCTTGTTTAATTTAGTTAATTAAATCCTCATTGGATTTAATAAATCTCTCAATTTTTAAAGTATCTCAGAGTTGTATATAATCATTTTCTTACTGATGAGAACTTTCAATGATTTAGTAGTTAGAATTTTGTTATGTTCTGTTTTGAATTTCAAGTTCAGCGTTAGCCGCTTGTTAAAACAGAGAATCGAGATTACAAAGTAATTCCATTTAGGAACAAAAATGGCAAGAACTAGGCCGCTTTCGGTTTTGATGGAGCCAACCCAAGCCAAGAGAAAGCTCGAAACTTGAGGAAGCTTTCTATCAAGAACCACGGTGAGTTGATATATCATTTGTTTGCGTTCTTATCCTTGATTAGTGAGACAAAGTGACCCAGTTCAATTGTCCAAACTAATACTTGATATTAGATCTGTGTTCTTCAACTCGAGCGATTAACGGGGAAAGACGGTAGAGGTTCTTGCCTAAAATACAAGAAAATTCAAACTGCCTGATCAAGTGAAAAAGATTCTCTGAAACTCGATGCTACACAAAAATGCCAGATCCCAAGGAAATGGAACACTGCATATCCGTTCACAAAATCAATCTCTTCTCTTCCTCTTAATTTTAAAATGCCTGTTTAAGAGATGATAAATCAGACTTCTTCGACCCCATCTCCACCAAATTGGCACCAGAACGCGGCGCCGCTTTTTCATTTGCTCTCCTTTTCCTGCAGGGAAGGATAACATCATTAATATGAAGTTGATGAATACATCACTGACTTCGGATTATTTCCAGGTTGTAAAATTTCTTTCTTGGTGCCACACAATTCTATTTTCGAGTTCTATAGGAAATTCATCCGAAAAAAAAAAAACTACTTTTTCCTTGTGTTTTGAGAGAGAGAGAGAGAGATCCTCACTTTTGTTCTTAAGTAAGTACATGCCCCATTGTGACTCCAATTTGGAAAACGTGGATCTGAGTGTAGGCCAGAACTTCATTTGAATCCTAAGGACCTCCATAACAGTACGGAGGCCAGATTTTGAGGGTAAAATACTCTCTAATTCACATTCTTGATTTTCACCCAGCAATACCTTTACAAATGGAAAGACAAATCAAAAGATAATGCAACAATGAATTGAATAAATCGCCTTCCAGATACATTGCAACTGTAATGCGACGAAACTTCAGAATTATGCGTCTCTTAAAAAAACCTCTTAACCACTAAACAGTTTCTGGCTTACTTTTGATTGCTACCAAAAAGACAAAATATAAAAAAGAACAAGCGTCTACATGGAGAACCAAATACCAGGAAAATATTTCCAAATAATAACAAAAATAGAGCCTTGAGGAATAAGTACCTTAGTCACTGAAGTTGCAGAAGATGATATCGAACGAAGATTATAGCTGTAAGCAGATATCCAACTGAACTTAGCTAAGTGGAAAAACTGAAACTGAAGAGTAGTAAGCAATTACACAAAAGGTGAGTCACAAACCCGCCCTCAAGAATAACAAGCAACTTTCCACCAGAAAGGTCATTCAACATGTGTGTCATCTTTGCATAGCCAGCGGGAGTGACCTGAAAAAAGAAAATTTCTTATTATTTAAGACCCCTAAAATAGAGATAATATAAAACAAGACGACTTCAAAACACTTGACATCAAATTGAAGACAGAATTTAACACAAGGCAATAACGTGCCAGTAATCTTATGCATCATATTCATATTCCGTGTCAGAAAGACCAACTTATCTTGTTAGTTCAGTAAAGTCGATACTTGTTTGCATCAGCATAATAAAATCAATAATGCTGGCAATAGTTCATCCAAAGGGAATTCCAAAGACACTAAAGTACAGTGAAATAACAAGAAGAATCCTTACATCACAGCACCCTAGGGGATCACCTCTTGCAGCATCAAATCCTGCTGATATGATGGTTAAATCAGGAGCAAACTCGAAAGCTGTAAAAGTAAAGGTTCCAAAACACATTAGATGGAATTTAGCTGATGCTCAGAATACAAAAATATAAAGCTATCCATAATCTGTCTTAGTGAACAGTAGAAAGGACACCTGGCATCAAGAATATATAACCATTTAAGTAGACAGAAATGAAAACTTTCGCCAGAAAAAAAAGGAGAAATCAAGTTGACATAAGACTTCAAAAAATGCATACTGCAGATATCCAGATGATCATTAAGGAGATAAAATAAATAAGAAAAAAGCTGAAAAATAATTAACAGACAAATTGCATCTCAACGTATGCACAACCCACATTATTGTTGCCAAGCTAAAGCCGAACGGTTATTTGCTCAAGCTTGGCCCAACTAACATAATACTCATCACTATTTAATTCTGGCTGATTTTGCTTAAAAAGATTCTGACATATTAACGAAGCGTCTAAGCCAACACCCATGTGACGAATGGCAATGGTGCTCACTACAAACTTCTCAAATATACTTTGACAACAAAAACAAATTGTAGGAAGTAAACCTATTGGAAGCACAACGTGCTGAAATGCAAAAACATAATCATTATCACCAACTCCCTTGCGACTCCATGGAACATTTACACAGTATCCTTCAGCCCCCATAGTACCAACCTGAAAAGTGAAGAGATCATTGACCGATTAGTTATGATCCAAATGAATGTTCTGCTAATTGCTCAGACCAACGCTCAAGCAGCTAAAAATTAGAATCACACCAAAAACTAGAAAACAGAAAGAGACAGGATCAAAAAACTAAGACTACACTGAAGTTTTCATCAAATCTAACGTATCTGCAAGGAATAGAAGATGAGCAAGACAATTAAATAATTGAACAATTTTTATCCCTCATTCTCTAAATACTCCCACGTAAATGGGTTCAAGTTGGTAAATGGACAGAGGAAATGTTTAGCCTCTCTTTTACATGCTTAAGCAGAAAGACAGTCCCACGTTGCCATCCCAAATGACTAAAGACGTTACTTTGACACAGGACAAAAATACAAACATCGATAATTAAATATATATCTCAGGCTAGCTTGTAAAGGGTGTCAAAGCATCTGAAGTCGAGAACTATGCATAATTACGCAATTTATTGTCCAGCTTTAACTGTTAGTTGCAGCTTTTGTAAGTACCAAAAAACCAAAAAACCAATGGGAGAACAGAACATAATTCTGGAGCCAATTCCCCAAAGCTCAGTGTCAGTCAAATAGTATTTATTGCATTTTCTTATGCTTGTATATGTAGCTGATGTACAATCATAAACAGCCACCAGGTCGCATTTGCCGGCAAAGCAGTTTAATTGATCCAAGTAAAGAATAATAATCAACTGTCTTATTCGAGAAACAATAATAATGATAACAACAAACTGAGATGATACCTCATCAGCAGCCCCAGTACCAGGATAGAACATTCCGTCTTCATATCTGTGTAAGGATATATACAAGACCTAGAAATAACAGCAAATATATCAGCACTAAGAGATTGCAGAATATACAAAACCTTTGTAATAGAAAATTTTCAATAGCAAATCTTTGGTTGTCTCGGGTTTTATATACATATATATATATGTGTGTATTTAATATGCAAGAAACAAGAGGATGGATTAAGTTCATTGCATATTTAAATGCATAAATATATCAAATCGTCCCATGACAGAACAGTAATATGATTGAAGACTAGAGATTTTGGAATATCAAAATGGGTGTCTATTACCCAACCAAAGTACTTCTGATAGTCATAAACGTACATTATTGAATTAGCTTACTCTTCATCCCAAATACATAAGTGACAAAGCCAACATCATACCACCTCCTCCAGCAAATCATTTCACTGGAAATGAGGTCTCAGTTAAGTTGATGCACATAGTGAGATCAAAATTCAATTATAATGGCGCTCACCGATTTGTTCTGGTCAAATATTTCTTGTGTACCATTTCCATGATGGACATCCTGGAATATGAATGACCAAAATCAGTCATAAAAAAAAAAACATTATATAAAATCTTGCTAAGAGACCATTAAGTGAAATAAATACATGATAAGAAGTGAGCACAAGAAGTATCAGCCTTACCCAGTCAACAATTAGCACCTTCCTGGCTCCTGCAGCCTGAGCTGCTAGTGCAGCAACTGCTGCATTATTATGGAGGCAAAACCCCATTGCCTGCCTCACACCAGCATGATGACCAGGAGGTCGAACCTGACTCATCCATTTAAGGTTAGTAATTTAAAGCGCCAGATATCCAAAGAGCTGTTTAATCAAATTAGTCCAAAAGACTTAGATGGGAAAACAAAAGCTCTCCTACCAGTGCAAACCCATTTTTGACACGACCAGAAACTATGGCAGAAGCAAGATCAGCACATAAACCTGCTGCAAGTCTAGCAGCACATGCTGAATGCTCATTAGCATATGTGTCAGGAGTAAAATAACTGCAGCAACAAATAAAACTAATTAATCAAAAGCCTCATTTCGTTGTAACAATCACCATGGATTTAACTGAACTCCAAATTTAAGAGCATACTGATTAAATATCAAACCTATCGAGGATCTCATACCAGTTTAATTAACGGTAAAGGAAGGGACTATCACCTATTAAAGGCTTTAGAATACTTCATGTTTAGGTTTGAGTAGACGGTTTAAAATAAAGATACCAAGTCACAGAGAGCTAAAGAGAATCATCAATTAACATACCTAGCAAGAATTATGCTCGTAAGTTCAACATCTTCAATATGCTCCAAGGAATGGACCTTTAATTCCAGCAGTTAATGCAGAATAATTAGGAGGGTTGCAAGTAGTAGAACAAGCTAAGAGCAACTAGGTTAAAAATACTGTATCATATTAACATGGCAGCATAAAAACGTTTTTCAATACAAACCAAAAGATATATAAATAAAAATGTACATCACATGATAACAAACTAGGTGGCATATTGTTCCCTTCTACAGTTCCCAAACAAAATACTGCCAGTTTGTAAGTATGATCCTACACCCCCAAGAAATGAGTACTCACTCACCATCTGAAGTTCTTCTTTGGTAATTTCTCTTGCAGGAATTGGATAGCATCTTCCAGGAAATATACCTGCAAAGCATCAAAATTGTCTTTTTTTAATTATCAATGTGATAAAAAGGCCCATTGACCAGTGAAGATAAATTATTGTGAGGTCAAATGGGTATGCCTATTACGAAGATAGAAGATTTGAAATGCACTAACCAGCTGCAGCAAGGCTAGCAGCAATAGCTCGTAGGCGATCAGGTCTTTCTGGGTGAACATGTGATTTCATTTCAACCTATTCTAGCAAATATCATAGATAACAACTTCACTATCAGAAAAACATAATTAAACATATTACATAAGCAGAAATTAGCAGGTTCAAATTGCTAGACGAGCAAAATGTACATACTAAGCAGAAAAAATAACAAGCTCCTATGGAAGTGTTTTATGGATATTGGCATTCTGCAGAAAAGATACAAACAAACAAGCAAAAAGAGCAACAAGAACAAAATGTAAGTGTTTTATGGATATTGATATTCAGCAGAAAAGATGCACCTCCCTAGGGTCCAATCAAACAAACAAAGAACAACAACAAAAAAAGGGTACAGAACAAAAAGAATGAGACATCACAACAAATGGAACCAGAAAAACCCTATCATTTAGATGCTTAATTTTTCTCAATTCATATTCATGTGTTTCATTAATACATATTTTAGCCGGTGCACACATGTGTGTATAAAAAGAGAGAGCAGAATTTACTGTCGAACTCAAGAAACTAAACCAAAGTTAAGAAGAACAAGAAGAAATACAAAGGAAACCTATTTGACTTATAGTTGTAAAATGATAGGTAGAATAGAAGTAGTACTATACTTCAAAATGCAGCAGCATCCTCTCATCAAAACCAATTGCAGTGGAACTCCTTGGAGCTGGATTTTGGGTGGATGGATCTACACGAAGCGGACAAGGACAATATAGTTATAGTTAAACTAATAATATCTAATAATATCCGAACTGTTTCCATTTCACTAAATAAATTTTCTTTATCTCTGTGATTGGCATTGCATCACATCAGTCTAAAAATTACAACATAACAGAAAGTGCAAGAATTTATGTAATTTCATCAGCAGTACAATGAAAAGTAGTGACCTAATTGAAGCTATTATAGTTTTAATTCTAGAAAAAGTGTAAAATCAAACAATAACTCTGATTGTCAATTATTGCTCTTTATTTACATCAATCAAAAGAATACTTGCTTCTCCGAGTGCATGATAAACAACAATAGCCATATTAAACAATCCACCATACGCAGTATCTGAAGCCCTTTTCTCTTTCAAAGTGATCTGTATTAATGTTCCTGAAATTGTTTCCGTCCTTTTTTTTTTTCCCCTTATTCCAACACAGTTTGGACGCCCTTGCACATGCTACCTCAATACAAATAATAGTGACAAAACCACAACTCCACAAGTAGCACCCGCATAAGCCAAAAATCTTATCAAAATTTTCTCTCGTATAATAAAGCGAGCAGCTCAAAAAAGGATAAAGAAGAAAAGATGGTTGAGATTTGATACTTAAATCTGATCCATCCATCAAGGTTTGGACATAACTTCATCAGGTTTCATTACAAATGAACCATTAGAAAGATAGCATGAAGCATACTTAACTCTTGCCCATCCATCAAGGTTTGGACATAAGGTTTCATTACGAATGAACCATTAGAAAGATAGCAAGAAGCATCATATAGAAGAGACCTATGCTCATAGAGTCATAAAAGAACAGTAATAAAATAAATAAACTCACAAAAAATCACATATAACTACCTTTATAAATTTCCAACTCTAAATCAGTTAGATTTGTATCCTGTCGCAAGGGAGAGGATAAAAAGCCACGCCTCAGGATTCCAGATTCTTTGTGTTCCCCACATATCTACATGAAGAGAAAAGAGAGAGTGCACTAAATTATCCTAAGAGAAATTGTGCATTTTGCGGAATCTAAATAACTTCAAGTGCAGACAATTTCAACACTAATACAAAGATGAAAGAGAGTTTTAAAGGGATACTATTCAGAATGAAGGCATAAACCATAAACATACCTCACAATGAACAATGTTATCAACGTTGACCATTGTACAATTGGTGCAGAACCACTTCAAGACTTCTACAGGCTTTTGCAAGGGCTCCCAATCACTGTCCTCATCATCGTCGTCATCATCAAATAGGTTTTGGTCGTCATACATATCTTGAAAAGTCAAATCCTTGTGCCGCCTCGCCTTTTTCTGCAGAGAAACAAAATTGGAT
Organism: Trema orientale; assembly: GCA_002914845.1. Taxonomy (NCBI): domain Eukaryota; kingdom Viridiplantae; phylum Streptophyta; class Magnoliopsida; order Rosales; family Cannabaceae; genus Trema; species Trema orientale. Next base: position 363,150 of record JXTC01000131.1, on the reverse strand, counting down.
TCCAAATTTGGTCATTTACAAAAGGGACATATAACCCTATTGCCAAAAACTATATACCCTGAATGTGACTGACATATTTATGAATCCACTTACACATACAACATCATGCTGTGAGCTAGAACTTATATTTTCCGATGGACTGCTGGATATGCCTGCAATGTTTTTCTCCTCACAACTTTCATCACAACAAAATCTAGTAGTAGTTCCATCAGGCCCCAAGTTCCCACGTCTTCCATTTTGTTTGCGAAGACTTACTTCAGCCTCACCATTTGTTAAACGACTCATTTGAAGGGTTTTGGGAGTCACGTTGTGTTCAGAGTTCACATTGACATTTTCAGCCAGAATCATTCCTTCATAAAAATTACAATCATCTGCAAAGACGTTCAGAGACAAATCAACTCATCTATATTTTTGCTGCATGTACGTACTTACGTATAATACATATTTAATATATTAATAAGGGCACTGATCCGGTAGTTATTTTTTTTTTAACCTATCTATTAAGGTATTGCTTTGGCCAAATAAAATTCATCATGCATGTCTTTTTATGGTAAAAGGGTAGAGAAAGAAAAATCATTAATGATACATGTCTTTTCATGCACGTGTTAAATAATGATCCAATGGTTCAAAAAATAAAATACCTATAGATAGGTAAAAAAAATTCCTACATATAGGTTAAAAAAAAAAAAAACTCCTACTGGATTGGTGACCTATAAATATATGTATTTACAAAAGAAAAAATAATAAAAAAATTTTTTAAAAAGCTCTATGGCTCTACCAGAGTGGGAAAGCATTTCATTTTCTAATTTGCATAAGCCACTCAGTCTAATACCACAAAAAGAGAAGAATGTATGTGCTTGTGTAAATACGTATGATGTATGCTGTAAACCCAATTAAACAATAAAAAAGCTAAATATAGATAAACTATACATACACACAGATAGTATAGACCAAGCCGAACATCAATTTTAGGCAATTAATTCCTTAAAATCCCCAACAGCAACAGTACATTTATATCAAAAGAAGTTATACTCGTTCTTTCATGGTCTCATTTAAATGGTCAATTAGGAAAAGTAAAGTAAGCAGTAGCAGTATCTTCGAACAACTCTGTTTTTAATTTTTTTTAATATTATATATATAAAAAATAAAATGAAAAAAAAAAGAAAAAAGAAAAAAAGCCCTCCATTTAACTTCATCTTGTAATCTTATTACTAACCATCTGTTATCTATTAACAATGTATTACATTACATTCTACCCAATATATATATATATATATATATATATATTTTTTCCTTATTTTCTTTTCAATTAGGAAACAGAGAGCATATTCATTCAAAAAAAAAAAAAAAAAAAGAAACAGATAGCATAATAACAATTTTGCAGACTTCAATTTTTCCAATTTCTTTCTTTTTCATTTTTTTTTTAAAAAATTACAGGAAATAAACAGAGTCTTAGAATATTTTCCAGTAAAATTAGTTTCTTTCCACAAAACACAGCTTAAACTACAGTCAGTGAGCATGGATTGTGACATTTTCACCTTAATTAAAACTTGACAAATAAACAACAAGATATAAAAGTATATAAATTTAACAAAAATACAAAAAAAAAATAATTAAAAAGAAAAAACAGAGAGAGAGAGAGAGAGAGAGAGAGAAAGCGAAGAGTGATTGATCAAAGAGGTGAAACCCTAAGTTGTACGGAACCAGAAAATACAGAAGAGTGGGAAATATAGATCGAAGAAGAAGGAGATAAAAAGATAAAGATACCAGGAATATTACTGCTTCTGATTCAAACACACCAAGACTTTGAGAACCTGGTATCAGTATGGTTTCGACTTCCGACTCTTTGACACCTCGGAACTATCATATTATATTAAATAAATGAATTTGGAGTCTGTTTTTTTTTCTTTTTTTGGCACTTGTGCCCCCTCTTTCATTTTCTTTTTCAGTTATATCCATCACTTATTCTTCCAGTCAATTGCTATTTATGGCCTCATTTGGTTCACCCATTGGAATGAGTGTATTTAAATAAAAATTATGAAATGAGTTATAATTAGAATGAGAGATATTTGAAGTGAAAAAAGTGAAACGAGTTGCAATTAAGATGGGAACATTTAAATGGACACATTCGAAAATAAGAGAGGAGCATCATTCTCATTCTAAGAAGAAAAAACTCATTCTAATGGTTGATGTGACTGATGGACCATTTGAATGAACAAACTGAATTATTGAAACAAACACTTATTCTAATAAATTATTTGAATGGAAAAACTAGAATTATTGAAACAAACATTTATTCTAATGTGTATACTATTTGAATAGTATGGAATTGATGAACCAAATGGGTCTTTATTATAGAAGAAATATTTGTGCCTATTTAGCTACAAAATTGGAAAAAAAGAAAAAGTGCTATTTCAATTTTTAAAAGGAAATGCCCCATGAATTAGTCGTATGTTTGCTATTCGGTAATTAAATTAAAAAAGTTGACAATTAAGTCCTTAATTTTGCAAAAGCATTGTAATTGTCCCGACAAAATGAGGCATGTGTGCAGCACGTGATGCATTCTATAAAGTTTTTGACGTTTGTTACCAATTTGAAACTAGTTGCAACTATTTTCAAAAATAAGGACTTAATTGCCAATAGTTTTACTTCAAGTATCAGATTGCCAATATGCGACTATTTCAGGGGTATTTATGCCAAAAATCCTTTCTAAAACCACATATTGCTTCAAATGTTTTCCCGTCGTTTTACTCTTTTTGGTGTGTAATTATAGATGTTTAAAGCTTGTTTGAATTCACTTTCATTTTTTTTTGTTTAAATAAATTGAAAATAAAAGTGAAATTTTTGTGCGTTCAAAAAAAAAATTGAAACTTTTGTTTTGATTTTTCATTTTTAAAAACAAGAAGCATGTTTGGCTAATAGACTTGTATTATTTTCAAAAACAAAAAATACAAAAATAAAAAAGTACAAATAATAAGAAAAAAAGTCATATAAACTTGTATTTGTATATGTATACACATATACGTGTATATACACTTATGTATAAATGTATGTATATTTTTTAATTTTTTAAATTTGTTTTAAAAAAAAGATAAATGTATTAGAATTATTTTATTACCACTTTTTTTGAAAATTTTGCTAATAATTTTTAAAAATAGAAAACAAAAATAAAGCTGTCAAGCAAACTTTCGAAAAAAAAAAATTCCATTTTTCTGTTTAAAGTAACAAAAAATAGAAAGCAAAAGCGAATCTATGCAGGCCCTTGTTAGCTCACATATACTTATTCTTAAACCGTGTGATTTGAAATTATGCAAAAGGAATGGAATCAAGCAACAACTACATTTCTAATGCATTCGGGTGAGTTTATTGTCATTTTTCTTATTTTTTTCTCTCTATCTTTTTTAATGAAATATTTTATTACAATAATACCCTTTAAAGCAATTACCAAGTACCATGAATACAATTTCAAAATATTTAATTACTTTAAATACAAACAATTAACCCTAAAACAAAAAAGATACACCATATGCAGTTCATTCAATACATCATGATAACCAATCTTAGTGGGGGCAAAGATAATTTTTTTTATTCAATAATAGCAAGAAAAAATTATGATTTCACAATAATAAAATTTCCAAAGGATAGTAAAATGCCCTTAGAAGTACTATATAACACCTTCGTTATCGTATTATTTAGATGAAATACATCTTGCAGTCTTTATTTAAAATATTTGATTTCTTGTCTTCACTAGTTAAGAACAAAGAGAGCTTTCCCAAATTCCTTCTTTTTTTTTTTTTTGAAAATTGAATATAAAATGAAAGTAAAAATTAAAAAGATCTTGAGTTAGGATAAAATATAACAATTTACATAATAAAGACAAAATTTGAAACAAAAGTCCTTATAGAGGTAATTAAAGTAGGAAAAAAACTTATTAGTAACAAATTCAAATTCAAATTCTTCAATTATACATATTAGGGATAGCCAAAAAAAAAAAAAGAATTGAGCGATCAAGTAAGGGGAAAATTAAAAAAATTTTAAGGGGTCATATGGATGGAAATATGAAAAAATTTTGGGGGCCATGCCCCACTTGCTCCACCCCTAATATTCTATCGTTCCATTTTGTTGTTGCATCCTTCTCTCTATGGCTTTCTAATTTATTGGATATTTTTAAATTGAAATTATAAATAAGAAATTCCAATCTATTGAAACTTTATCCTTCTCTATGGCTCTCGTTTTTCAGGGTAGTAAAATATCTGATTTTAAAAAATCAGTGGTTAAAGTAAGTCAACGGTAAAACTATTGGGGCCAAAAGAGTTTTTAACCCTAATTTCAACTCTATTTGGCAAATTGAGAGATATTTGCATTCCTAAAAACACATTATCAAAATAGGTATTTTGCTAAAACGAGGACGATATTTTTGGTATTTTCACATTCCTAAGTTTTTTTTTTGGATTATATTTGCACCACTAGGTGGTATAAACGCACCCCCCATTTTTAGGAAAAAAAATTTATTACATCTCTCCTTAAATGAAACGATTAAAATGTACAATTATATATATTTTTAGTTAAACTTTTAACATTGACTCCTAACAATTACACCATATTATATTATAACTAGACGTTATACCGTGTTTTGCGCGAGTTGGTATTAATATTACATACATTAAATCTAATTTATAGTTAGGTTCAATGTATTACAATATTAAAGAATGTATTTATCTCTGTATTTATTTTGATGAGATGAATGTTACATCATTTTTTGTTCGATGAACTAAATTTAATATAAAGTATAATATTATATAAAACATTGAATAATGTATTTAATATTATATTTATTTTGATGAGACGAATGTAGCACAATTATTTGTTCGATGAACTAAAATTTAATATAAAGTATCATTAATATTAAACTAAATATAATATTATATAATACATGTATATATTACAACCAATCATAGCATGAAAAAATAATAATAGGATCAATCATATCGTGAAAAAATTAGAAATTTTCTAAAAATTTTAAAAATAGAATGGTGATCAAAGAAGCTATCAGAATTTTTATACTTTCTCTCTCCTTCAGGCTTAATATATATATAGATAGATTAAAAACTTAAACTTTCTCTAAACATCCTATTATGTAGTCATTAAACAAGTCTGAAGATATATATATATACACACATATACATATAAGAAGAGACTCAAATAGTGATTTCGTAAAATTACTACCCATAGAAATAAATAAAATTACCACCAATAGTGATAATTATTCCATTATTTGCTTCTTTTTCTTAAATTATTTTTGGCAAGGAATCATCTTTCACTCCCCCCCCCCCCCTTTAATAGAGCATTAAGTTTCTATTAGCGCTTTCTTTTATTTTTTTTGAAAACGGTTTAACTTTTTTTCAATTTGGGAAATTTTGTTAATTAATGCCAAATAATTAATTGTTTCCATTAGTGATGAAAGATTTTGTCAATAATTGCCATTATGTTTCTTTCTTTAACAGCTCCATTATTTTTTTTTTTGAAAAAAATTATTTTTGTTTTTCTTTTTTTATTTGGTTTTTTTGGGTATTTTTTTAGCATTTTTTTTTTTGTTGTCATTTTATCTTAGATTATATATATTTTTAATCTTATTAACGTTTGTTTTCAAAATATAGTAGCCATTTTTTTTTTGTTTTTCCAATTTTCTCTTTTATAAATATTTTCTTCATTAATTTTCACTTTTTTTTCATTAGATTTTTTTATATACATTATTTTCTCATTAATTTTATTTTTAAAACTTTACTGTGGCTCATGAAAGAATAAAATTTTGGACCTTGCTGTCTGCTTCCACAGTTTGATATGATTAACTTGACATATGAGTACAAAAAGCTATACATTCCGCATGTACCAATTAAGTATGACTAGTATTACATTGGTATTATTCGAGCAAAAAGAAGTATTATTAGTATCATCATTAGAATTATTAATATTTCCTCGTTATAGTAAATCATTTATTGGTATTATTGAGCAAAAAAAATCATACTATACTATTGAATGATTATGGGCTAACACGGTATTGTTGTATTCTGAAAAAGAAAAAAATAATTAATTAAACTTGTACATCATTTTCAATACGTCTCAATCCTTGGATGATATTGTACTTTTCGTTCTGTAATGATAACCAACTTTCTAATGTCTCTAACTCAACCATCTAAGACAATTTTAAAACAAAAATATACAATAACCTAACAAATTTTAGCACAAAAAAATAAATTAGTTTAGCGGAAAAAAAGAAGAAGCTAAATTATGGATCTAGTAGCTAATATAACTATTACATTTTAAACGTCGTAGAAAAAGGTTTGTAGTATTAAATATACATAAACAACACCAACATAAACTAAGAAGATCAAAAGAAAAGAAAAAGAAAAAAAAAACATACCTTGCAATTCTTTGACAAACGAATAGACAGAGAAGACCACGACTTATCTACTCCTTATTGAATAATAATATCTCCTTTTTTCAACTAAATAATAATGTTTAACTCTTGTTAGCAAAGATGAAGTTATCAGTCTAATACACTTAAGTCTACCTTAAAAACATATCTATTATTTTTAGACTACACTTGGATCCAAGAATTAAGAATCTATTCTAAGAGCTTTAGCGAAAAAAATATATATTTCTTATTAATTTTCATTTTAGGATTTATAATCTTCGTACAAGTTTTATTTTCTAAAATGAAAAAAAAAAAGATAAAGTTTAAAAAAAAAATTTAGCTCTATTGCCACCTTTTTATTTTCTCTCCCCATTTCTTTTCTAAACATACCCCTCTAATATTTTAATTTTTTTTCACATACCTTATAAATTTATGTTATATACAACAATACCCCTTGTTAAGTATTTCTCTAAATATTACTTTTTTCACCCCTAATTCTTTACAACAAATTAGTTTTTAGTTTTTTTTTTTCTTTTTAGAAATTATAACAACAGTGTAAATTGAGGAAACTAATGATCTTTATTTTTTTGTCTTACAATTACACAACTTGTTGGTTCCTAAATCTAAAAAAAAAAAAAGTTCATGAATGTTGATTTCCCCACCCAAAAAAAAAAAAACATACATATATCGTTAATTCCCAAACCAAAAAGAAAAAGTAGACTTACAAAAAAAAATACATTTGGTTCCCAAACCAAAAATAAAAAATAAAAACTTATAAGAAAGAGTTCCAAAATGATTAGTTTTCACCCCTTCATTCATCCAGTGAAATAATTTTGTAAATTTTGAGTTTCACCACCTTACTTTGACCTATTTAATTTTATGATTTTAAAACTTTACTTGTATTAGTTCAACATGACTTTAAAACTCTACTTATATAATTATTTGTATTATTTTAAAACTTTCCCTTCACTGATTATGGATAATTTTTCTTTGCAATTTTCTTTTTTTATTAAAAAAAAAATTCTTTGGGACTTACTTTAAAAACTCTTTTTAATTATACATTGTTCTATGTTGACTATTTAAATTTGATTATATTTGTTTTTAAGTGACCTTTTCTTTTATATTTTCACAAATTATATATTATTTAATTAAAAGTCCATTTGAAAAAAAGTAGCTCAAAGAATTAGCAGCATCATCTGGAAAACAGAACTTTAAAGTATGGCTGATAATATCAGAGTATGTGTTTTTCTAGTAGTGTATGTCTTATAGTATTATCTTTTCATCAATTGTTGGCTTAAGAAGGAAGAAAGGCAATCTTCAAAATCCTTTGTGAGAGATCCTCTAATAAATATTTAATATGTTTTATGGGGAGCTCCTGAAAGCAGTAAGTGGTGTCTCACCAAACAATATGATTGGAGAAGGTGGTTTTGGCTTTGTATACAAAGGAATCATATAACCACATAAAGAACTTGTAGCAGTGGAAGTCCTCGACCTTGAAAACAGAAAGGCATCCAATGAGTTTCATGGCCAGAAATTGCTTGATCAGGTGCTGATTACGAGTGTAATCATTTCAAGGCACTAGCCTTTGAAATCATGCCGGATGGGAGTTTGAAGATTGGTTCAGATATTCCAACAAAAAGTGAGAACTAAAAAAGTGTTTGACCTAATCTCAAAGATTGAATGTGGTGATCAATGTTGCAATCATATACTGTGACCTGAAACCAAGCAACATTCTTCTTGATCAAAAACATGACTGCCCATGTTGTCCAGGATTATTGGTGAACACAGGTTTCACACATCCCATAATCACAAAAGCTCTATTGGAATAAAAGGTACTATTATTGGACAAGCAGCTCCAGGTAAGTGTTCTACTTTTTCCTTTATTTACTAGTTTGCTTATTATTTTGCTAAGCATGAAATAACTTTTGACCCAGAGTTCTTATTATATTTTTAGTAACAGAAAGCTGAAAGAGAAAGTAAATAAACCATCTAGATTCTCTAATTCGAAAAATATGGCATGGTAATCAAGGTGACAACACAAGGAGATGGGATTTGAATTTGAACCAGTTTGTCAAAATGGCTTTACCTAAAAGAGTGATGGAAATAGTTGAGTATGGTCTTGTTTTCAGTGAAGAGGTGGAAAGAACATCGAGCAGCAATGCATTGTTGCAAACAAGACGAGACAAGATGTAACATTACGGTAAATCTTGATTGAGAAAATGCTAATTTATAGTTTTGTCTTATAAGGTTAAAGCGGAAGATTCGATCAATTTTTTTTTATTTTTTACTATTTATAATTAAATAAAAGAATTACTTCTTATTGAAAATTCAATTTTATTTTTATCTTGTAATTAAAATAACTCTCGAAATAAAATTTAAGTTCATACACTCTATAAAAATAAAACACTCTCAATCTTGGTTCAAAAATAAATATTTATTGAAAATCAAACATAAGGTCGTTTAAAACATTTGACTGCCACTTAGGATCCTGTTGCCATCAGCCAACCTCCATTAAGATGTAATGCTCATCTGAAAAAATTTAATTAAATAGAATGAGCTTGCACCCAGTAAACAAATCTTATGCATGCAATGAATGACATGTTACATGAATAATGCACTTTAAGAACCATAACTATATATCTTCTTCTTCGAAAATATTTTTAGTTTATAAACATTGTCATTTCATAAAACTTTCATATTTGAGCTCATCATAGTGCAATGCTAAGTCTATCAGAAGTTATGGGCCATAAACCTAGTGTCATGACAAGTATATATGACCTCATAGCTATTCGGATCCCATATAGCTATTGTAGTACAATGACTAGCATTGGAATTTAAACTTTCGTTCTTAACATGGTGATTGTAGGTCATTTAATTGGGTGCCTATACTCATTTCAAGAACTTAATACACTTAAAGAAAATATTATTCTTTGAAACATAATTTTGGATACATAGCATCTTTAAAATCATTAATTGAAAATCATAATAATAATTTTTTTTTTTTTTATGCGTCTCATGTAATGCTTATACATGCTCATGATTCGTACTTAATTTGCATATTAAAATACAAGAGCATATAACAACAAATTATAGTGATCATTATAATATATAATAGTACATAATTACACATAAACATATAGGGTGAGATTTACTTACTGTTGGTGCTGTTTTACCAATTGTCTACGTGTCTTCACTTCTCCAGATCGCTCTTGACTTTAAGTTGGAGTGGAGAGGTTGGGGTGGCTACCTGCAAAACTCTCCGATGCTTAAGTCAGTTACTTCCTATTGGAATGGATTAGCAAAAGCAAAGCTCTCTCACTATTTTTCTCTATCTTTCTTACAGGAGAAACGTGTGATATTTATGTCCTAGGAACTAGGAACCTAACGACCCCTTATCCGAGGATCAAGTACCTTTTTTCATCATGACTTGCTCCAGAAATTACGGGTCATGGTTACCGTAATTTCTCCTGAGTTGACGTGACCTGCTTTTCGCTGCCCCCTCCAGTACGAGCCTGGCAAGGGCTAGACTTCGACAGCCCGCCGTTCTGTCAGGGTGGTTCATCCAACGCGCACACCTACCAAATGCCGCATTAAATGCTCTATTTGGGTCACCTATAAAGGTATTATAGGGGAAGACCCTTGAGACTTCCGACCCCGCAGTCCTCAGGGTGAGGTCTGGGGTCGGTTAAACCCGTTCAGTGTCTGAGATGGATTCGGTTCTTATCCACACCAGTCAGCGGGTCTGCCCGGTATCACGTGCAACTCACGTGACTTTTAAGTGGCATCCTAAGACACGTGCCAAGCAGTTGTTCCCTGACACCTGTCCAGCTATTCAACCATCCATGCAGTGTATGATCCAGAAGTGGGCCCCAAACTGCCCCCACTTCCCTTTTTGATGGATTTGCAGCCATCAAATGAGGAAATCACGCCCTCGGCCCACCAATGCGAAAGGAAAACGTGGCTCACACCTATCATTACTTATCAGTTACCGATATTGGTGCATGCTAATCTGTGCCACGACTTTTCAAATTTTTTAAGCTTTTAATATTTCCGATTTTCTCGCACTGCCTATCTACAGGAAAACTCTTCAGCTCCCCCTTTATAAAAGTCGTACTTGCATTCATTTCCTATTTTACCAAAATTTTTTGGTTTTTTTTGTTTTTTTTTTTTTTTTGAGCCAACCTGTGCCTCTGACTCTAGGGTTTTGAAAATTTTCTTTCTCAAAATTCCTTTTGCCTCTTACTCGTGTCCGTAGCAATGGCCCCAAATCAGAGCCAAAAGCTCTGCCCTGTCCTGGATTTTGAGTTGGGCTCACTAAGGAAGCAGCTCTGCTTCCCTGACAGGGTCACCCTACAAACGGTTGAGGGTCCAGCTGACTGGTACCTGCGTCCCTCTGCTCCCAAAGGCTCCATCGTCTTGGAGAGGAAGCATCTCGAGTGGCTGTGGTTCCCTTTCCCTCCCCTCGTTCATCAATTTTTCTGTCTGACGGGGATTCACCCAATGCAGCTGAATACCAATGGGATTATGATCTTGATGGGGCTTTCCACCCTATCGGTGCTGCTCAATGTGCATATCGACCTGGAGGTAGTCTTTTATGCCTACAAACTTATCCTCAGCTCCAAGAGGAGCTCTTACCCCACCTTCTATCTTCAGTCGCTTTCGGGACGCCACATTTTCTGGGGCCTGCTGAGGTCAGATAAGTAGTGGGATTCCCACTCTAGGCTATATGCTGTCGGAGGGGCGTGATGTTCTCCCTGGGTGAATAGGGAGTGCTTTTAAATTCTCCTGTTTTTCTTGCACAGTAAGTATTAAGTCATATTTTGATTTTAGGGTCTACGTGTATTTTGTTCATTTTTGCTTATAACATCTGACCCCGCGCAGCCTTTATAAAAGAGAGCAGGCTCGAGCTACGGCCATCGGTGGGACGGCTCCAGGAGCTGGAGGGGATCGTCGTTTTCAGGTCTTCTAATGATTGCCCCTATATTTAGGCTGTTCTGAACCCTCAGGTGATGAATATGATGCCGAGGATGGTCTCGCATCTCTTTTTTCCTCTGGACACGTGGGTCATCACCAAACACCTTTAGAGCCGGCTCGACGGTTCAGCTTTGAACCAGTTCCATCGGGATGAGCGGAATCGCGTCACAATGATGGGCCGTCAGGTTACGGCCTCGAACCAAACGGCAGGACCCAATGACCTGGTGGTGCCGACCAGTCATGAGCTCGAGGAGGTGGTAGAGCTCATGAACAGGGAGTGCGTCAGGCTCCAAAGCGAGGAAGCTGCTGCTCCCAAGAGAATCAGAGGTGAGTTTACTCTCATGCTCTAAGGCTCTGTTAGTTAAATTAGAGCTGTGTTTTGACCCCGCTGCTTGCTTCTGCAAGTTCAGACGCTGGCTCTTTGGCAGACCCTTACTTGGCCAAGGGGAATGTCGTCGTCCACCGGGCCCGGCCCAAGGTTCCCTCTGGTCAGCGTTTGGTGGTTTTATCCAAGAATGAGGCAGGGGGGCAGGGGATCGTCACCCCAGGCGTGAATTCAGACGATGAGCTGGAAGGTCTGTTCGTATCTGGAGACGATGCGTCTGTGGCGCTTTCTTCTGAGGCAAGTGGGCTTGCAACCCAGGAGATGCCGACCACAATGATCAGGTACGGCAAAGAGGCGTCTTCGGACCAGCCGAGGGGGTCCGTTGCACCGGCTCCTCCTACCCTTAACTTTGGGTCAAAGGCGAGTACGGGATCAGGTTCTGCTCGCTCCCGTGGAGAGATTGCAGAACTCAGCGGGGGAACGCCTAGAATTAAATCTCGCTTATCTTCTCCTCCCCCCATCCTGCTAAAGAAGGGTCATGATGTGGTCCCATCTGAGGAAGATGAGGGTCCGACAGTGAAGAAAGGTAAACCCGCTCTTCCTTCGGATAGCGACGACCCTGACCATCATGAGGAGGAGGAGGTCCGTACGCAGCGGTCCTTCCGAGCACTTGGTCAAGACAAGACCGAAAAATCACAACCGGGCGGACCCTCTTAGGAGGTGGTTGCCGAGGTTGTTGAAGCAGTGATGGTTGTGGAGGCCTCTATTGCTAAAGACACACTACCTTTGGTCGTCACCGAGGGTACACCATCTATTTCGTCTCCAGTCGCCCCATCTTCTACCGCCCCCATCCCCCCTACTCCAGGAGCATTGAGAGGCGCTGTTCGAGTGTCTTTGGCAAAGGGAGAAGGGGTCCTCACCGTCGACGGAAAGGAGTCACGTTCCTCAGATGCGAATGACGCCCAAGGGGAGGGTCCAGCCATGAAGTTTGAGCTGGAAGCGCTTTCCTGGGAGAATATAGGTCTTGTCGCTGACTACAGCATTGCACAGATTTGGGTTGTTTAGCTGATATCCCCATGCTCTCGACATTCTTTGTTAAGCGGCTGACATGTTCTAGATAAATTGAACCCTACTTAGCTTTACTGCATGGATTCTGACTTTTGTTTATCCTGTAGCTAGACGTTGTCCAGTCCTTTTATTCGTCCCACATCGAAGGGCTGACTGGGCTGTTGAATGCCAACGCTGCAGTGGCAAAGCAAAGCGAGATCTCTTTCACTACGCTGAAGGCAGACTTCGATTTGTATTGGAGTTTGGAGGAGAAGCACTGCGGTGGCTCATACCTTGAGCACTGAGATGGCCAGGTGCGAGGAGCTAGCCACCAAGTTGGTCGAGGTGGAGGGGAAGATTCAGTCTTTTGAGGCTGAAGTTCTGGGTCTGCATTCTGAGGCCGAGCTTACTAGGCTGGCTCAAGCTGAGGCTAAGCTTAAAAAGCAAGAGTTATAGAGTGCCGTAGCCGAGATGGGGGCTTGCTTTCATTACCCGTGATAGAGCTATCGATGAGGCTAAAGAGGCAAAGAAAGCCAAAACAAAAGCCAAGCTGGAAGCCTACTCCTTGCAGGCATAGGCTCGATCGGTCTAATGAGGTAACCAAATTGGTGGAAACTCACGTGGAGCTGACCCGTGAGCGCGGTGAAGATTTGACTGATTTGAAGAACAACTAGTATTTACATCAGATTCGAAGAACAATGAACTCACAAGGATTTCAAGTCGGACAGGCCCCTAATATCAGCTCCAAGTTTCCCTTTAAGTCCCATGGTTGACAGACCCCCGGAAATATTAGCAGATAATGGTTACACGATTAAAGTGTTTGAACAATAATGATAAGGATCATATTAGATTTTTGATAAGGTAAAAACATAATTAGATTTTAATCCAAGTTACGTTGACCAAATCTTTCAGTTATATTCAAACACCCAATATTTCCATAAAAAATAAGACCTTACCGTCATTCATGTCGGTATAGGAAGAAATGAAGTGAATTACAGTACAAAATAAAGCTTAAATAAACTTCCTCCATAAATGCTAAATCATACAATTTAAGTAAACACATAACATTCAAAATTGCATGTTGAACATAATGGTTGTTGTATGGCTCACAGTTCTATGAAAAACGTAAATCAAGATGATTCAGATCCAATTTGTGTACTATCCAATAGTCTAAAGGTAACAAAATAATTGCCATTAGAACTCAATACCAAGTAGACATATACAAAAATGGTGTTGCTTCTCCCGAACCGAAAATGACTTTCCTTGTTCCACAATTCATGCTATTATACTTTTATTTCTTTTGAAAAAAAAGCATAAGGTAAAAGAATAGGGTAGCGGGAAATCTATACCCCATTTATAAAGATAAAGGATTTCCCACTACTACAAAATTTTGTATCCACACTAAATTATTCTTTAGGGTCTAAATATGAGGCATTCTTCAGAAAACGAAATTCACACACACAAAAAAAAAAAAAAAAGAAAAGAAAAGGTCCAAAAGCACTCANAGAAATATCACAATCTAATAAAGTAAAGAGAGGTCTTCAACCAAATTGCAAATACATCAAACTCAACCACAATCTAAGTTTCTCCCTTGCATTTAATAAAAATTGTATTCAACACTTGAGTAACAAAACCACTCTCACCCACCCAGCCGTAACGGTCCAGAATCCACCATCGTCAATCCTTCCAAAACTGATTCGAAGCTGCAAAGCACGAAATTGTTGAGATTAATTAAGTAACCAGAAACGAATACACATTAAACTCTAATTCTACCATTTTCGTATACATACACATACACGTGTACATATATATATGTTGAAATTGGAATATGTAAGGATCGTAGATCGATGAGAAAAAGAAGAGTACCTTGAGAAGGATTACAGGGAGAATCTATCCCTTGAGAAGAATATTTGGCTGCAAAGAAGAGAGAGAGAGAAGAAGAAACTTAGCCCTAGCGTTAATGGTAGCTCTGGTCGCCATAGCTGGAGGGGTTAGAAGTGCAGAATGGAGAAGTTAAAAGAGCTGCAGACTAGATAAAATCTTTCATTTCTTGTTATTTTTTAGAAAATTAAAGGCCCCGTTTGTTTCGCTTATTTGAATGTGTGTATTTGAATAGAAATTATGGAATGGGTTATAATTGGAATGGAAGACATTTGAATGGAAAAAATAGTGGAATGGATTATAATTAGAATGGGAGTATTGGAATGGACTATTCAAAAACACCTCTTCCCCTCCATTCTCATCCAAGACACAAAAATCCATTCAAATAGTTGATATGACTGATGAACCATTTGAATGGAAAAACTAAATTGTTGAAACAAACACTCATTCCAAACGACTATTTGAATGGAAAATTTAGAATTGTTGAAACAAACACACATTCAAATGGATTTTCCATTCCAATGGAATGAAATGGGCGAACCAAACGGCCCCAAAGTCCTCCATCTTTAATAAATTTTCCCGTCCATTTTTACTGATTATTTTCCCTTCCGCTTTCTTATTTCCAAACATAAAAATTAAAAACCCTAAAAAAAAAAAAAGTTATTTTCCCCTTAGAATCCGGGTTCCAAACGTGCCTAAAGTACTTTTAGGCAAATTATACTCCATTAGTATATATTCAACAATAATATTTGTCCTACTAAAAAAATAACGATAATCTTTTTTTTTTATTAAATCGTATTAAACTTTTTTTTTATAAAATATATTTGTTCTAATATATTTCTGTTGATATATGAGTTGGATATTGATTTATATTATCAAACAAAAAAAAGTTAAAATAAATTGCGTGAAATTAATATCAGCAAATTTATAAAACTATCAACTGAGATAAATTATAATTCTTGCATTCAAAGAAAAAATCATTAATTTTGAGTTTGCTTAAAAAGAAATGTAAAATTCTCAAATTTGTGGTATTATAAAAAAAATCTCAAATTCTTGCAACATTTTGAAGAAATGTCATAAATTTGCGGAATTTTAGGGGGAAAAAGCCATAATTTTGCTGAAGTTAGGAAAATGATGTAATTCTTGCAAAATAGTGCTGCAACTTTAAACAAATTTGTGGCATTTGTAAAAATGCCGCAAAAACCGTGCCGCAAAACTAATATTTTTGGTAGTATTATTACTACTGGGACCAGTGTATTGTAAAACCCTATGAATAAGCTCTGTATTTAGTCAAATTTTGAGAGAGGTTTAGAGAGTAAAAGAGAGCAACAATATAACATTGTTGAGAAGGATTCTTTGGATTTTTGAGGGAGTGAAAGCTAAGAATGGATTATGGGTAATTATAGGTTCTTAAGATTTTCTAGTTAGTAAAAACTATAGAGCATAATTATGGACTTTGGGATACTTTTGAATAGAAGGAAATTATAGAGTGTAATTATTCTTTTTGTTAATGAAATGCTTATTGGAGATATTCTGTGGACGTAGGCTATTATTTGTAGCTGAACCATGTTAAATATTTGCATTCTTTATTTTCTTATATGTGTATTAGATCAATATTATATTCTTGGTAGTGTAGATTTTACGGAATTCTCATTTTTGGGTGCCATGATTTTGTTTTGAGCGATAAAACAACTATATATGTTCAAAATCATTTTTTGACTAGCATATACATATTTTCATATATAAGGACAATCATTAATGAATACTTGTTCTTGTAATGTAAAAGGAAGGAATGCAATTAAATTATTAATCAGAAAGAAAAAGGGAAGGAAATATGGTTGAAATGTTTAATCTTAATTAACTGTTTATAAGCAGTGCTTCAATTTGTGAAAAAGACAACGTACTATAACTCCTAGATGAAGAGAATAAGTGGTCAAAGATATTAAATTAGAGTTAGCCCCTTAGCAATACCTGAAACTGAAATTCGGTAGAACATAAAGAGCTTTATTTGTTTTAGCTAAAAGACTGAAGACATCTGAAGGCCAAGTTTTAATCAGGCAAGTGGAGAAAACAATTTTTATGGAATTGAAAGTACTTAGGAACACAGTATATTCTCTCCAAAAAAAAGAAAACGATTTATTATCATAATAATCTTAAACATTATAAAAGGTTTCTGTAAGATTAATTTTGATAAAAGATAATCTTAATGCTTAAAAAAGGTAGCCGTGAAACATTGATATATCACATGGTTTGGCCAATGCATTTCTAAAGACAAATTACATATGTCCTACCACAAGTCCAATCAGCCAGCTAATTGTGAGCTTTTTTAGGCTAGCTTTTAGTCAAGATGCGTGAAGTCGTTCTGTGCGATCTAATTCGAATTATGTAGCTGGGTCCTCTAATTCCTAAACATGAAGAAAACTCTGAAGTTCATGTAGAAGTTGACCTTCGAGCATACTAACTAGTCGATACTGGAGATAAAGATTGGCCAAGTATATGCACTGTTGTGTTGTTCAGAAAGATCTTTGTAGAGGGCCTCATGAACTTAGCTAAGAAAATGGGGGCATTATTCCAATCCTCCTGTTATAATGTTTCTTTTGTGATCTTGAGCATTAAGATCATGGCTCTACTTGTTATGGTGACTGCGAATGCGTCAACTACTAGAAGTGGTAACGAGACAGACATGATGGCCTTACTTGACATCAAAGCTCTGATTTTTGACGATCCTAATGGGGTCATGACCTCGTGGAATGAATCTCTCCATTTCTGCTTGTGGCAAGGAGTTTCATGTGGTAAAAAGCACCAAAGAGTCACGGAGTTGACCTTAGCATTGCGGAGATTGACAGGGAAAATACCTCCTTCTATTGGGAACCTCAGTTTTCTTCGAGTCCTCGATCTTGCAAACAACAGCTTCCGGGGAGAAGTTCCACAACAAATTGGTCACTTGTTCCGGTTGGAAGAGCTAGTTCTGGCGAACAACTCACTCAAAGGACAATTACTTGCGCGTATAGCAAATTGTTCGAGATTGAGAGTGGTGAGAGTGGGTTTCAACATCTTCACAGGGCGCATTCCTACTGAATTCGGCGGTTTGTCAAAACTTGAGGAACTGAAAATTGTGTATAACGAGATAGAGGGGAATATTCTGCCTCATCTGGGCAATCTTTCGTCCCTTGTACCTTTTTCTACGGTGGAAAATAAGTTGGGGGGGACATGTTCCAGCATCACTTGGCCAATTGAGTAACTTGCTTCTTTTTAGCATAACTGGCAATATGATATCTGGTATGATCCCTCAATCCATCTATAATCTTTCGTTGCTTGAAATCTTATCTGTTGCCGATAATACACTTCAGGGAAGCCTTCCTCATAACATAGGTGTCACTCTGCCTCGTATCCAAAGGTTTCGTCCTTGGGGAAACCAATTTACTGGACCTATTATTCCAGTTTCATTTGCTAATGCTTCAAGCCTTTCGGAACTTGACCTCTCAAAGAACAAATTCTTTGGTGAGGTTCCTAATATTTTTGGAAATCTTAAAAACTTTACGTGGCTAGGTATGGCTTTCAATGATCTGAGATCAGGCAAAGCCAATGACATGAGCTTCATCACCTCTCTGACAAATTGCAGCAGTCTTCGAATACTCAACCTTGGGAATAGCTACTTTGGAGGAGAGTTACCCAAATCCATAGGAAACCTTTCAGATCGACTTGAAATACTAGTTATCGCAGGAAATGAAATTTCAGGGAGCATTCCCCCTGGTATTGGAAATTTAGTAGGTTTGAACTCATTACAGATCTATGACAATCAGCTTAAAGGAACCATCCCTGCAACTATTGGAAAACTTCATAAGTTACAAGGATTCTTTTCCGAGGAAAATGAATTGTCAGGGGAGATCCCTTCCTCCATTGGAAATCTAACATTATTGACTGAACTCACCTTAGATGAGAACAATTTTGGAGGAAACATCCCTTCAAGTATGGGAAAGTGCAAGAACTTGCTCACGCTAAGCGTTTATGG
>JXTC01000131.1:332273-342404 GCA_002914845.1 Trema orientale | reverse complement strand
ATTATAACCATCAGATTAAAATCCAATGGTCCAAATGAAAGTACCCATCAATGGAGCAAAAACAAAAATCTCCATTGAAACATGACCCATATATAAATATATATAGGGAAAATTGGGTCAAATGGCCCTTCTTGATAGTTAAATTTAGACACTGCACACCTCTTCATATTTTTTAGCTAAAACCACCTGTTTTAAATAAAAGTCTTGTACAATGACAAATATGACCCTAGTTAAAATTGAAATAAAAAGGAAGAGAAAAAAAAACTCATAACTCTTTCTTTTTCATTGCGATCTGCCTCTTATCTCTCATTCCAACTCTTATCTCAACCCACCCCTGCTCTCAATGGAACTGGTCATTCCCACCCCACGCTCCTCGGAACCCGTTGAAAGCATGCCAATCGCAACCCCTCGAACCCACCCCATCAACACTCTTGATTATTGTTTATAGATTAAAAGTTATTTACTAGTAGGACTTGAAACTATAGTGAAAATAGAAAGTTTTTGGTTATTTTTTGAACTTGAAAAGCTATAAATTAGAAAATGAGTTGTAAAATGGCGAGATCTGCTACGGAGAAGAAACCTAAGTCGGGATAGATATGGGTGTCTAGTTTCTAGACTACTTACGATACAAAGAAACTCCCTCAATAACAGTTTTAAGAAATCTTTTCTAGTGTGAAAGATCAGTCGAAATTGTAGTTACAGAGCATACTTAGAATTTCAAGAGATCTCACAATCTAGCTCTAGTACTAAATGCTGAGTAAAATTAGAGTACACAACTCTAATTTTACTAATAATGGATACAAACAAGTAAACAAAATACTTGTATTATACCCAAAAATAAAGTACACAGCAATACTTGATAAAGGCCACTCATAACTTGAAGAGAAGTACAAACTCACTCTTAATAAGAATCTCAAACTCACACTTAAAAACACCACACAACTCCAGAACTACTCAAGGCTATATATGCCTTGTATTACTTCTTCATTTCTCGGATACTAAACTATGCCTTGTATTACTTCTTCATTTCTCGGATACTAAACTAAGTGCAGATGAGGGATATATATACTATAGGCAGGCTAATAATAACCACACAAATATTAAAACACTAATAAATCTCTACGTTGCATGTAGCCCACTAACTTCAATCATATTGCTTCAATTATGTTACTTCACCTAATCTGAGAAGTTTCTACAAGCTGGGCTCCTATTTTTATTGGGCTTCTAAGTTTAGGCTTTGGACTTCATAATAGGCTTGTGACTTTTGCAAATGGGCTGGAGTTGATATTCAACACAATGAACTTGAATCAATTTGTCAAAATGGCTTTGTCAGGAAGAGTAATGGAGATAGCTGATCATGGTCCTATAACAGAAGGAGAACAAGAGAAAGCAACTACTAGTAGCAATACATTGCATCAAACTAGAAGAGGTAAAATACAACATCAGTGCATAGTTTCGATGTTTCGCATTGGAGTAATGTCTTCAGAAGTATCACCATCAGAGAGGATGAAGATTAAAGATGCTTTAAAGGAGTTGCTTGCAATTAAAACAATGCTCCTCAATGGTGGGTGGTAGCAGGGACGGAACCCTTAAGGGGCCAGTGGAGGCAATTGCCCTCACTGGACTTTCGAAAAAATAAAATAAAATAATATATATATATATAAGTTAATAATATATAGATAACAACTTATTATGTATAAATTTTTGTATGCAACATGTTTAGTTATCTTAAAATTTATGCTCCCAATTTTTCGAAGTCCATTAGTTAAGTCTTGTTCTTGCCAAGCCAAACCCATTTCTTTTTAAGACTAATTTTTACTATTAGTAGATTATTACTTGGTACATATTTTATGTTTGTGTCTTTTAAAATTTCTATTAGTTAGTTAAGTTATTAATATCTTCTTATGAAATCTAAAAATCTTTATTTAAATACTTTCTTAAATTTTTCGTTGTTGAATTCTAGTTTAATCTAGTAGTGTTTTCTTTGGTTTTCTGGTTGACTGAGTACAGCTGAAACAGAGGAGTCAGACTTCCCCTGTTTTTGGTGTAACTCAGTTTTCCTTTTTCTAATTTGGTGTTTTTTCTTCCCCTTAAAGATAATGTTACACCCATTAATGAGTCAAATACAAGTTAACAATCTAGAGTAACAACGAAAAACAATCTAGAGGATTATGTTGTGGTTTAACAAATGTGGTTAATTATCATATCAGCAATTCTGTTTGTTTAGTAAATATTATATTATTGGTATTACTTTATAATTGGCTAAGGCCTAGTGCAGTTGTTAGCATTCAAACAATTGTTGAGTGACTTGAGTCTCAAGTGAGTAGGAATATTTATTTAAAAAGGGTTAATTTATGTATTCAAAGTAGAATTCATATTGCTTAAAATAAATAAATAATTAATTAATTAGGCAACAAATGTTTGGATTCTTCTTTTTTATCATTCTTTCTTCTATAGATTCCTATTGCCCTGCTTTGTTCATGTATGTCTCCTTTTTAAACCAAATCTCAATATTTTTAATATCTTTGGAT
Organism: Trema orientale; assembly: GCA_002914845.1. Lineage (NCBI taxonomy): Eukaryota > Viridiplantae > Streptophyta > Magnoliopsida > Rosales > Cannabaceae > Trema > Trema orientale. The sequence goes on along the minus strand of JXTC01000131.1, from coordinate 339,873 downwards.
TTACGTAGAATTCCGTCGAAGGTTGTTCTACGGCGCTGATTATCTTACTCATGAAAATGGGTTTCTGGCTATGCAATTTTCGTTGTTATGGATTTTTTTTCCCCATTTTTTGATTTCTTTAATTTTCTTATAACTATTTTGTCACTAGATCAATAATTCTTTTCCAAATAATTTATCATCAGTTGGACCTTATGTCTGTATCCACTCTTTTATAGAAGACTTGCAGCTCTGTCCACTGAGATTTTCGAGGCTCGATCTAGATCCAATTTTAGTCAAAGAATGCAGTCGTTTCATACAAGTGAGCCAAAATCAACACTTTTAAAGTTACTTTTACTTGCCAAGTATTGTCAAACACGTGTTGGGCTTTATATCATACATTCATAAATGAAGTCTTGTAGAGTTGATGCTACACTTGGTGTACTTGACTTGTATGACCACGGGTGATGCAATAACGGTTTAATATATTGACCTGATTAGAATGCCTATTTAATGCTTAACGAGAGAGTGACCACTCGTAGTAGTATCAAAATAATCCGACAAGGGCTATTATAAGTCAGGTTCAAACGGCACGACACGACATAGGCATAAGAAAGTGTTGATGTATGTGAATGTGTGTGAACATGTATGAACAAAAGTAAATATATATGTGTGAATTCATGTGATATGTGAACAGATCTGTGTGAGCACATGTGAACGTGTACATGTAAATATATGTGAACAGATATGAATATATATATGTGAAGACATGTGAACATGCATATGTGAACACCTAAATAGTGTGCAAACTGCATTCAAACCACATAGAGATTGGTGAATGGTTGGTGAGCCTAGCCTATAAATGAGGCTTCATTTCTTCATTCTCTTTATCCCAAAAATTAGAAGCATTTCAAGTTCTCTCTTCTAATTAAATCCTTTCTTTTCTCTTTATTTCTCATTTCAAAGAGAGTAGAGTTTCTTTCTGTAAGAGGATGTTTTAAAGAGAGGTGGTATAAGGTATGAGTAAGAGAATACTTGTGAGAAAGTGCTTGGGTGTATTGGGGTCATTGGGTAGAAAAGAGAAAAATTTATGTGATGGTAGAAACTTTTCATATAATGAAATTATTTTCTGAGAGAGTGGTTTTTCTCCTAATTTGGGAGTTTTTCACTTAAATTCTTGTGTTGTGATATCGGTTTCTATTCTCTGTTATTATTTCTATTCTCTGTTATTATTTCTCTATTATTATGACATTTTTTTGAATTGAGATCCTGGGAGCAGCGGATCTGGGTCGGTTAGAATCCCAACAAGTGGTATCAGAGTGGGGTTCTTTAGTGCACTATAGCTTGGTATTAGTAGAGATGTAAACGGGACGAGGCAGGGCCGGGGAATGCCCTCCCCGCCCCCGTCCCCAATGCCAGATTTTATCTCCGTCCCCGTCCCCGCCCCCGAGGAATCCCCGGCGGAGCCGGGGCAGGGAATCCCCGACGGGTTTAAGGCGGGGCGGGGAATCCCCGCCTAATAAACATAATAATTATANTATCAATAATAAAAAAAAAGTTCAAAAACTATAAAAATACCATGAGTCAATAAATACCATAATGTAATTTGTGTTATATTTATATATACAATTTCATTTTTGTTATGTTTATATATATATATATAATTTTTTTAAGAAAATAATATAATAAGTATATCGGGGCAGATTCAGGGCAGAGAATGCCGCCCCCGGCCCCGACTCGAGTATGTGTTTACATACCCAATCCCAACCCCGTCCCCGAATAAGCCCCCCCGAACCCGCCCCATTAGGGGCGAGACCTCGCGGGGACCCAACCTCGCGGGGCAAATTGACAACCCTAGGTATTAGTCTAAGAAATTTTGTGTAAAGAGGTTATGTTCAAGTGGGAAAATTTGGACCCTTTAATCATTTTTGAAAAGTTTCTTAGCGGTTTTTCAAGCTAGAAGTGCGAAGTAAGATGTCAGAAAATAAGATTTCAATTCCATTTAGGGCTGATATGGAGAAATTTGATAGGAACATTGATTTTGGCTTGTGGCAAATACAAGTCAAGGATTTATTGATTCAATCTAGATTGTACAAGGTTTTGAAAGGCAGGGAGGCTTATAAGAGCAAAGATTCTGAGAAATCCAGTATAAGCGATGAAGACTGGGATGATCTAGATGGGAGAGCTGCAAGTGCAATACGCATGTGTTTGGCCAAAAGAGTCCTTGCAAATGTGCTTAGAATGACGACGGCCAAAGATTTATGGGGAAAGCTTGGAGAATTGTATCAGGCGAAAGGTGTCTTAAATCAAGTATGCCTGAAAGAGCAGTTTCATACATTGCGTATGAATGAAGGTACAGAAATTTCTGATCATCTAAGTATCTTGAATGGTATCATTTCTGAACTGGAGGCAATTGAAGTGAAGATTGAAGATTAAGATAAAGCATTGCGATTCATCTGGTCTCTTCCACCTTCCTATGAGCATATGAAACCTATTTTGGTGTATGGGAAGGAGACTGTGATTTTTTTCTGAGGTCACAAGTAAACTTTTGTCTGAAGAGAGAAAACTGACGGGTGGTGGAAATAATGTTCCATCTGAGGGTTCAGCATTGGCAGTTAACACTAGGAAGAAAAACTTGGGGAAAAAGAAATTGTCAAAAAGATGGAGCGAATTCGGCTAAAAGCTCCAAATCTGGTGATGCTGCTAATATTATCTCCTATGATGGAGACGATGATCTTGTCCTTTGATCATGATATGTGCATTCTCATGGCGTACCGTTTATCTCTAAAGATGCCATGAAAGAGGATATGTCATAATTAGTGGCAGTAAGTTTGCATACATGCATTGGTTTGGCGGTAATGTAAGGTATGTGCTGAAAGATGTCCATGGCTGATGGACTCCCGGAGAAGCCAAACGTGGGAGTTAGCACCATAATTATCAACAAGGTACTTTAAACATGAGCCGAGATGAAAATCTTAGAATTCGTCAATTTTAAGTGGTATACTCATATGGTGGAGTATGATTATCAGTAAAGACAATGATAGTAACATAAGCTATGAGATGAGATCATATGTTGTCTGCGCTCAAAATATACTAGCGGCTATCGCAGTATAGATTAAGGTGTCGATCCCATAGAGAAGTAAATCAACAATAAAAAGGTAACGAAAAATAGAAAGAAAAAATTGGAAACAAAATAAAAATAAATAATTAACTAAGCAATAAATTAAAATAAACATAAAATAATAAATGAAAATACCAATAAAAGAAAAACAAGGCTTCAAGATCCACTTAATTGTTCATTTAAGTATTACCAACTTTGATTCCTATTTATTAATCAATTATATGTTTCACATCCCAAATACATAACTAGAAAATATAGTATTTAAGAACACATATTAATCTAAAGTATTCAATATGAGAAATTCTTCCAATTAACATAAAAAATAATTTATCTTACTAGTTATCTAGATCGACAATATATCACAGGGACAATACTAGAGTAAAAGATCAACTAATAAAACAAATACAATTATAATCTAGTTTAAATCACCACATAAAGAAAGTATGACTGAATTTATATGAGATACTAGAAAATAATATATTGAAACTAAAAATATTGAAGAATTTAACAAACCAAATATATAAGCGTTTAAGCACTCTCAGGAATCAAAGGTGGAAAACAGAAAAACTACACAACTGTGATTATCTCTTTAGCCTCTCTAAAACTAGCCTAACATCTCACTCATCTCACACTCTCTCTAGAAAAAGTAGAATTTTCTCTCTCAAAATTAGTGTGTACTTTTCTCTTCACATTCTAGCTATTTATAGCTGAGTTTAGAGGGTTGTGTAAGTCTCCACGTTTCTAAAGAATTAATCTGATTGGTCATATGATATGCCAATCTCTCAAAATTCTCTTTTCTTCTCTTTCTCTCTCTTCCTCTTTATTCACATTTTCTGAGCTAAAGGATGCGATCTAGTGTGGCAGAATCCTGTGAGCGCAGCACAAAACTCGCGGCTGATTGGATGAAAACAAATGTTGACTTTGTGAGATGACATGGCAGAATTAGACTGGATGAAAAACTGGTTGTAGATTTCCTGAGAAGTGCCAAATCCGGCACGGCCTAGAAAGAGCTACAGCCAGCTGAAAGTATTTGCTGCCTTCACTCGCCAGCTCCTCCGCGTGTCTTGCACGTGCCCATCGGTGGTGCTTGATCGAGATTCGACGGTTAGAAGAGGGAGTTTCCTTCAGTTTATACTCGTGCATCTGGCTTCCTTATTTTTCCAAATTTTTTTCCTTTTCTTTTTCTTTTATTTAAATCAAAATAAAACAAATTAAATCTAGATCATATTCAAATAAAATAAACAAATCATAATCTAAACAAATTAATTCTGGATTTAATTAAATCATATTAAATTATCCTAAACTAAACTAAACTAAATTAAATACCTAAATCTAATAAAATTATACCTAAATACTAAAAACTAAATTAACTATAAAATAACCTAAATTAAACTAAAAATACTCAAAAATACACAAAATTCATAAGTAAAATAACATAAATAACTCTCTTTTCATTGAGTTATCATATGTGAAGACGTAATTGAAATCAAGTCTTCAAATGAGAGATTGTTGATGTGTGCGAACATATATGAACAGAAGTCAATATATCTGTGTGAACATATATGAACGTGTACATGTAAATACATGTGAACGTGTACATGTGAATAGATATGAATATATATATGTGAAGACATGTGAATATGCACATTTGAACACCTAAATGGTGTGCAAACCGCGTTCAAATTGCGTGGAGATTGGTGAAGGATTGGTGAGCCTAGCCAATAAATAGAGGCTTCATTTCTTCATTCTCTTCATCCTAAAGATTAGAAGCAACTATTACAAAAACTAACAAGCCAAAATTCTAACAGGTATTCCAGATTCACTCGGCCAACTGAGGCACTTGACTCTTCTTAGCATTTCTGATAATATGATATCTGGTATGATCCCTCCATCTATCTTTAATATTTCCTCCCTTGAATCCTTATCTTTCGCCTCTAATAGTCTTCACGAAAGCCTTCCTCGTGATGTAGGCTTCACTCTCCCACATGTTAAATGGTTTATTGCATCGGGAAACAAACTTAGTGGTACCATTCCCGTATCATTTTCAAATGCTTCAAGTCTTTCAGAACTTGAGCTCTCTCTTAACCAATTGTTCGGAGGGGTTCCCGCTATTTTCAAAAATCTCAAGAACTTCATACAGTTAGGCATTATGAGCAACTATCTAGGATCCGAAAGAGCCAATGACTTGAACTTCTTCACCTACTTGACTAATTGTAGTAATATGAAATATCTCTTTATTGACGATAACAACTTTGGCAGGGCATTGCCCCCTTCAATAGGCAACCTCTCAGCTGGACTTGAAAAACTATCAATAGCAGGAAATCAAATATCAGGAATCATTCCCCCGGGGATTGGAAATCTAGTAAGCTTAAATTCATTAGCCATGTATTATAATAAGCTTACAGGTACTATCCCCATCACCATTGGTAAACTTCATATGTTGCAAGAAATGGGCTTGGGCAAAATTGAATTGTCTGGGGAAATTCCTTCGTCTATTAGAAATCTTACATTGTTGACCCAGCTTTGGTTAGAGGAAAATAATTTCCAAGGAAGCATCCCTTCAAGTCTTGGTAAGTGCCAAAAATTGCTTTTGTTGCATATTTATGGTAATTCCCTCAACGGTACCATTCCTCGAGATGTCTTTAGACTATCATCTTTATCAAGGTCCTTAAGATTGTCTAGGAATCGTTTCACTGGTTCTTTACCTACGGAAGTTAGAAACTTGAAAAATCTTGTTGAATTGGACATTTCTCAGAATGAATTGTCCTGAGAGATTCCTACTAGCCTTGGTGACTGTACAAGCTTGGAACAACTTTATCTCGATCACAATACTTTTGCAGGACACATTCCAAACTCTTTGGCTTCTTTGAAAGGTATTGAAGAAATAGATCTCTCATATAATAGCTTGTCCAGGAATATCCCAAAGTGCTTTTCTAAACTAGTCTTTTTATCTAAATTGAACCTTTCATTCAATGATCTCGAGGGCGAGTTACCAACACAAGGAGTTTTCAGTAACGTTAGTGCCATTTCCATTGTTGGTAATGACAGGGTTTGTGGGGGTATACCTGAACTGAAACTAGCAATATGCTCTGAGGAAAAGCCAAAGAAATGGAACTTGTCTCATTCAGGCAAACTGATAATTTCCATAGTCTTTGGACTCTTAGGAGTATGTTCAATGTTATCCTTTGTCGTAATTTATTAATTGAGAAGGGATAAAAATATATCTTCAGAAGCTTCATGAGGGGAAACACTGCTTAATATTTCATATGGGGAGCTCGTGAAAGCAACCAACGGGTTCTCTTCAAGCAATCTAATTGGCTCTGGTAGCTTTGGCTCAGTATATAAAGGAATTCTTGAAGCACAACAGACCTCTATTACTGTAAAGGTCTTCAACCTTGGAAAAAGAGGAGCTTCCAAGAGTTTCCTCGCTGAATGTGAAACTTTGAAGAATGCTCGACATCGGAATCTTGTAAAAGTCATCACTGCTTGCTCAAGTGTTGACTACCAAGGTAATGATTTTAAGGCCATTGTGTACGAACTCATGCCAAATGGGAGTTTAGAAAGTTGGTTGCATCCACAGAAAAAAGGAGGACACCAAGAGAACGAAAAATCGTTGACACTAAACCAAAGGTTAAACATGGTAATTGATGTGGCATCTGCTCTGATTATCTTCATAACCATATTGAAATGCCAATCATACATTGCGACTTGAAGCCAAGCAACATTCTTCTTGATGAAGATATGACTGCTTACATGGGAGATTTTGGTTTGTCAAGGATTCTTGCTGAGGATGATAATCAATTATCTCAGAATATCACAAGCTCTATTGGAATAAAAGGATCTATTGGATATGCAGCACCTGGTATTAACTCCACCTTTCCTTGTACTAGTTACCATTTTTATTTTAATTAAGAAATCAATGTTCATATGATTAGATTTTTGGTAAAAGGCATATACGAAAAAAGAATGTTACTTACGAAATACTAACCTCACTTCAATCTTCAACTTTCTTTGAGATTGTAGAATATGGCATGGGAAGCAAGGTGTCAACTGAGGGAGATGTATACAGCTTTGGTATCCTCTTGTTGGAGATGTTCACTGGGAAAAGACCCGCCGATGATAATTTCGATGACACAATGAACTTGAATCAATTCGTCAAAATGGCTTTGCCAGGAAGAGTAATGGAGATAGCTGATCATGGTCTTATAACAGAAGGAGAACAAGAGAAAGCAACAACTAGTAGTGTTAGAGTTCGTAATCCGAATTCTGTTTGCCCTAGTCCGAAAGCTTCGCGGTGCGACATATGTAGCAATTTTGTAATTGGGAGAAAATTTGAGATCTATGGTGGAAACGGAGGGATCGGGCCCATAGCAATTTCGTCCGTACACATATATATTTTAGGATTTTGGAGATTCTATATATTTTGGCTTGGCCGTGTAACACTCTACCTTCTATACCTTATTTTTGACATAGTGAAATTTTTTTCTCTGCCAGTGGTTTTTT
>JXTC01000131.1:315482-332259 GCA_002914845.1 Trema orientale | reverse complement strand
GCAGGTTAAGATGCGGGCTGTTCTCGCGCAGTTGGATTTGGATGATGCACTGATAGGGATCAATGCGATGCCCTCATCATTATCAATGGAGGAGAAGCAGCGTAAGGATCGAAAAGCCTTATCTCAGATTCAACTGCATCTGTCGAATCAGATTTTACAGGACGTTCTGAAGGAGAAAATTGTCGCCGCTTTGTGGTTAAAATTAGAGCAGCTGTGCATGATGAAAAGTCTAACCAACAAGCTGCATCAGAAGCAGCGACCGTATTCTCATCGTATAATGGAAGGTACGTCTCTAGAAGAGCACATAAACGTATTTAAGGAAATTGTTTCTGATCTGGAAGCATTAGAGGTTAAATACGAGTCTGAGGATTTAGCATTGATTTTACTATGTTCGTCGCCCTCTTCATGTACGCCTTTTAGGGACATTATTTTGTATAGTCGTGAATCCTTTACTTTGAGCGTTGTTTATGATTCTCTGCTCTCTAAGGAAAAGATGGATCAGATTGTTATTGGGACTGAGACTCAGGCAGAAGGCCTCGTTGCTAGAGGGAGAACACAGGAGAAAACTTATGGGAATGATAATAGAGGCAGATCGAAATCTAGAAATAAAAGTAAAACTTGCAACTATTGCAAGAAAAAGGGCCACATCAAATCTGAATGCTACAAGCTTCAGAATAAGAACAAGAAGGCTCCTCCTAATCAGAAGGGAAAACAAATTGAAAATACTGGTGAAGCCAGTGTTGCCGAAGATAATATCAGTGATGGAGAACTCTTAGTTGTTTCTGATAGTGACTCCAAACCATGTGATGACTGGATTCTTGATTCAGGTTGTACATTTCATATGTGTCCTAATAGGGACTGGTTTTCAACATGAAACGGTATCCAAAGGTGCTGTGTTGATGGGAAATAATGCGCCTTGTAAAGTTATTGGTATTGGAACAGTCAAAATTAAGATGTTTGATGGAGTTGTCAGGACTCTCGGTGGCGTGAGACATATTCCAGATCTAAAGAGAAATCTGATCTCTTTGAGTACTCTTGATTCAAAAGGGTACAAGGACACTGGTGAAGGTGGAGTTTTAAAGGTTTCCAGAGGAGCTCTTGTTGTAATGAAGGGACAAAAGATCTGCTGAATTATATGTCTTGTTGGGTTCTACAGTTACTGGTGAAGCAGCTGTCTCTACTCCTTCGCTGTCAGATGAGGAAGTCACTAGACTTTGGCATATGCGTCTTGGGCATATGAGTGAGAATGACATGGCTGAATTGAGCAAAAAAGGACTTCTTGATGGGCAGAGTACTAGTAAACTAAAGTTCTGTGAGCACTGCATTTTTAGGAATCAGAAGAGAGTCAGATTTACAAAAGGTATCTACAACACAAAGGGAATACTTGATTATATTCATTCTGATCTCTGGGGACCATCTAAAGTACCTTCTAAATGAGGTGCTAGATATTTGCTGACGATCATCGATGATTTTTCCAGAAAGCTTTGGGTGTTTTTCCTGAAGCAGAAGAATGATGTGTTACCTATATTCAAGGAGTGGAAGACTATGATCGAGAAGCAGACAGGGAAACAAATTAAACGTCCTCGTACTGATAATGGTCTGGAGTTTTGTTCTGATGAGTTTAATATTTTTTGCAAGTCAGAAGGAATCATGAGACACTTAACAGTTCGCTGTACTCTGCAATAAAACGGTGTGGCAGAGCGTATGAATAGGACTTTGATGGAGAGAGTGCGTTGCATGCTCTCCAATGTTCGTTTACCAAAGTCTTTTTGGGCAGAAGCTGCTTCTACAGCCTGTTTTCTGATTAATCGATCTCCCTCAACTGCTATTGGGAAAAAGACTCCAGAAGAGGTATGGTCTGGTACTCCTGCTAATTATTCTGATCTGAAGATATTTGGATGTCCTGCCTATGCTCATGTTGATAATGAAAAATTGGAACCAAGATTTATGAAGTGCATTTTTCTAGGCTATAAGGCTAGTGTTAAAGGATATAAGCTATATTGTCCAGAAACCCAGAAGATTCTAATGAGTAGAGATGTTATTTTTGATGAATCTGTTATCCTTCGTGATTTGCCTATTAGAGATTCTAGTAGTAAACATCAGCAGAAATCAAATACTCAAGTGGAGCTTGAGATTGGGTTAGAATCTACACCAGCGTCTACATCTCAGTCAGGTTCATCTACATCACCATCACTACCACTAGCATCACCTCAATATTCTATTGATAAGGACAGGCCTAGAAGAGACATTAGACCTCCACAGAGGTATGCTGCGGTCGATCTGGTTGCCTATGCTTTGAATGTGGCTGAAGGTATTGACTCTAGTGAAGAACCTTCTACCTATACAGAGGCAGTTAGTTGTGATGACTCTGGAAAATGGATGATTGCCATGCAAGAGTAGATGGAATCACTTCATAAGAATGGCACATGGGACTTGGTGAAACTACTTGAAGATAAGAAAGCTGTTCGCTGTAAATGGGTCTACAAAAGGAAAGAAGGAACACCAGGAATTGAAGAAGCTCGGTATAAGGCAAGGCTAGTTGCAAAGGGCTACAGTAAGGTTCCAGGCGTAGACTTTACAGATGTGTTTTCTCCAGTTGTAAAGCATAGTTCAATTCGAGCTTTGCTTGGCATTGTGGCTATGCATGATCTTCAGCTTGAACAGTTAGATGTGAAGACAACATTCTTACATGGAGAACTTGAAGAAGACATCTACATGGAACAGCCAGAGGGTTTTGTGGACTCTGGAAAGGAGGACTATGTGTGTTTATTGAAGAAATCTCTGTATGGCCTGAAACAGTCACCCAGACAGTGGTATAAAAGATTTGACTCATTTATGACCACTCATTATTTCAAGAGAAGTAGCTATGACAGTTATATCTACTTTAAGAAGACTACTGATGGGTCTTTTTTGTATCTACTCTTATATGTCGATGACATGTTGATAGTAGCTAAGGATAAAGAAGAGATTAGAAAGGTCAAAAACTAGCTTAATAAGGAGTTTGAGATGAAAGATTTGGGAGCAGCAAAGAAGATACTTGGAATGGAGATTCTGAGAGATAGAAAGGCAAGTAAATTGTACCTAAGTCAAAAAGGGTACATTGAGAAAGTTCTATACGGATTTAATATGCAAAATGCTAAACCTGTCAGCACTCCATTAGCGGCTCATTTTAGACTTTCATCTGCTTTATCTCTACAATCAGATGATGAGATTGATTATATGTCTCGAGTTTCATATTCTAGTGCAGTGGGATCTCTCATGTATGCTATGGTTTGTTCTCGTCCAGATTTGTCATATGCAGTCAGCGCTGTTAGTAGATACATGGCGAATCCTGGTAAAGAATATTGGAAAGCAGTTCAGTGGATTTTCAAATACTTACGTGGCTCTACTGATGCTCGTTTGTAATTTGGGAGAACTAGAAGTGGAGTCATTGGATATGTTGATTCTGAGATCTTAATAAGAGAAGATCTCTCACTGTGTATGTTTTCACTATTGGTGGTTGTGCTATCAGTTAGAAAGCTACTTTACAGACTACAGTTGCATTGTCTACTACTGAGGCAGAATATATGGCTATTACTGAAGTGTGTAAAGAAGCTATTTGGTTGAAGGGACTATTTAGTAAACTCAGTGAAGACTTACGGATGACCACAGTCTTTTGTGACAGTCAGAGTGCTATTTTTCTCACAAAAGATCAGATGTTTTATGAGAGGACCAAGCACATTGATGTGTGGTATCATTTTGTCCGTGATACTATCGCTCAAGGTGATATAGTTGTGAGCAAAGTTAGTACTCATGATAATCCTGCTGATATGATGACCAAGACACTTCCTGGAGATAAGTTTAAGCATTGCTTAGACTTAGTTGGTGTTACTTGCTGAGTTTTGCCTTCTTTGTGGAAGAGGTGGAGAATATATTTTTTGTCGAAGATTGGTGTCATTCCTTAATTGGAATTCGTGTCAAGGTAGAGATTGTTAGAGTTCGTGATCCGAATTCTGTTTGCCCTAGCCCGAAAGCTTCGCGGTATGATATATGTAGCAATTTTATAATTAGGAGAAATTTTGAGATCTGTGGTAGAAGCGGAGGGATCGGGCCGATAGCAATTTCGTCCGTACACATATGTATTTTAGGGTTTTGGGGATTCTATATATTTTGGCTTGGCCGTATAACACTCTACCTTCTGTACCTTATTTTTGACATAGTGAAATTTCCTCCTCTGCCAATGGTTTTTCCCGATTAAGATTTTCTAATTAAATCTGTGTGTTCTTGTTTTCATTCTTTTGTCGATTATCGTTCCTTAATTCTTTACAAGTAGCAATACAGTGCATCAAAGTAGAAGAGGCAAAATGCAACATCAGTGCATAGTTTCGATGTTTCGAATTGGAGTAATGTGTTCAGAGGAATCACCATCAGAGAGGATGAAGATTAAGGATGCTTTAAAGGAACTACTTGCAATTAAGAACATGCTTCTCAATGATGGGAGGCAGAGGAACTAATGCACTATTATTCAAAAGGTGATAAACTTTTTCCCATCTTAGAAAATTAATGCGCTTATTCTAAATATCTTAGCTACCCTTTTTATGAACTGACTATAATCTTATCATTAAATTTTTGTAGGAACAAATACTGAGCCTGAAATCAGTACGAAGTGTTAAAGAAAGTATACTATGAGTTGTAGAAACGTGAAATGTACCCTATCATATTGGCTAGTGATAATGCTTTTATCATGATTACTACTAGATCGGTCCAAGAGAAATATTGCCTTTGCGCTATCCTTTTTATCATGATTATAAGGATTTAAATTATGTAAATGACATGAATTTTAAAAACCATCTAAGTCTTTGACTATTGTATTCTTTTCTGTTTTGTTTCATTTTGGTTTATCTTTCCTTTTCCTTTTTTTTTTTTAATAATGACGAAACTGATTTTTATGCCAAATCAACAAACCAGATCTCTTTCAGTACATGTTGGTGCAACTCAATCATTTAATCCAGAAATGTTTTCTTTGATTTTCTGGTTGATTGAGTACAGCTCAAACAGAGGAGTCAGATTTCCCCTGTTTTTGGTGTAACTCAGTTTTCTTTTTTCTAATTTGGAATTTATTCTACCCAAAAAGATTATGTTATACCCATCAATGAGACAAATACAAGTTAACAATCTAGAGGGTTATGTTGTGATTTAACTAAGGTAGTTAATTATCATATCAACAACACTATTTGATTAGTAACTATCATATTATTGGAATTGTTGTAGAGTCTTAAGTGAGTAGGAATTATATTTAAAAAAGGTTAAGTTATGATTCAAAGTAGAATTCATATTGCTTAAAATTAATAAATAATTATTAATTAGGCAACTCATGTTTGGATTCTTCTTCTTTATCATTCTTTCTTCTATGGATTCCTCTTCCTCTGCTTTTTCCGTGTAAGTCTCCTTTTTAAACCAATCTCTATATTTTGAAAATCTTGGGTTTTATGGATAATATTGAAGGTTACTACTGCATGCGCTGGATCGATAGCAATCAAGTCGTTTCATACAGGTGCGCCAAAATCAACACTTAAGTCACTTTCACTTGCCAAATATTGTCAAACACGTGTTAGACTTTATATCACACATTCACAAATGGAGTCTTGTAGTAGTTGATGGTACACTTGGTTTACTTGACTTATATCACCATAGGTGATGCAATAGTGGTTTAATATATTGACCTGAACAGAATCCTCGTTTAATCTTTAACGAGTGAGTGACCATTAGTAGTGTCGAAATAAGCTGACACGGATGCTTATAAGTACGGTTGAAAATGTTGCTGTCGACGAAGTTGTCGAAGTTTTAATTTAGATATCCACAGATATTTTGATTATAATTTAATTATAATTTATAAGTTAAGCTAAAATGACACGACAATCAAATGTGTTAGAAAAATTAATAATAATTAATTTACAAAGGAAGTGTTACAATTAAATTTATCAAGGTTTTTTTTTTTTTTTTTTTATGTAACATTACTTTTAATTTTAGTTAAAAACGTGATTTTAGTTAAAAACGTGAAATGTACCCTATCATATTGGCTAGTAATCGTTAATGAATATGATTGAGCACGAAAATTAGCAAGAATGATTATCGAAAAAAAAAATAAAACAACATTAAAAGCTAGCATGATTACACATGTAGTTATGCAAGCATGATAATTACACGAGAATAATACTAGCACAAGTTCAAATATATGCACTATTAGGAAAAGCATTTTATCATTAAAAAAAAAAAACACAATTATGCACGATTAGGAGAAGCATTATATCATAAAAAATCACAAATATGCATGATAATAGGAGAGAGTGCAAGAATGACATGTGCATGAGAATGGCATGACACAGGCCGTGCGTGTCACCTAGCTAGCTAAGGTCTCATGCTAAACAATTGTTCTACTGGTTTAAAGTCAAAATTTGAGCTAATTATATTCACTTTGTCCCTACATCCATCTATCTATCTATCTCTTTACACACACGTCTACATCATATATAGTCAAAGTTACGTTGAAATTTACTTATAGGTTTCAAGATAATGTGGTGCAGGGATGTTGAATCTGCTGAAGCTTTACTAGCTTAGGAGCTCACCGAGGGACTGTTGATGGCCAAAGATGATGCCTTGGTCTATATATGGAAATTGATGCCCTCCACTTGAAGAGGTCGGTCTGGTAGCCCATATGGAATGATTACCAAGTGGGCTCCTTAAAGGGTTTTATTTTTTATTTTTTATTTTTTTTATTTAATGAAAACGAGAATTCTATATTTTTCTAGGTCTCGAGTAATTTTGTTTTTTCCCCTAAGCTACATCTAATGTGTTTTATCCTTAAAGTAAATAAAGAAATAAGCTAATCGCAGCAAAGATAATATAATTGAGTGCTACTCTTTGTTTAGTCGACCACTTCATTTTCAACTACCAAAACAGAACTAGTGTCCTCAAGTCACAACCACCTGGACAAATCAAAACGCCAGAGGCTTATGATGGTTAGAGAGTTTTACGTCTAAATTGCTCATAGTACGTATATACAATAATTAACTTACATGCTAATTAGACGAAGCTCTTCTCAGTATACCTTATTCTCATCCCAAAATGAAAGCTATATCAAGATCTTTCAATTGTTTCCTTCTTTCTCTTCTCTCATGTATGAACATGATTTTGATTCATCATGATCAAGCTTCCCTCAGCTATGTTCTTGGTCAAAAAGAGTCAGACAAGCTCGCGTTACTAGCCGTCAAGAATCAGATAATTCGAGATCCTTTCGGAGTCACGAGCTCTTGGAATGAGTCTCTCCATTTTTGCACGTGGCAGGGTGTTTCATGCAGCCAGAGACACCAAAGAGTAACACAGCTGAATTTAAGGTCATTGAGTATGGTAGGCTACATACCTTCTTCCATTGGGAACCTTACTTTTCTCCGAGTTATTGATCTCTCGAACAACAGTTTCCAAGGAGAAGTACCCCATGAAATCGGCCACTTGTTTCGATTGCGAGAAATAGTCTTGGCAAACAACTCATTGAGAGGACAAATACCGTCTGGTTTGTCAAACTGTTCAAGTTTGAGAGTCCTAGACCTGAGTTACAACAAGTTTACTGGGGTAATTCCTTTCCAAGTCGGTTTACTCTCAAAGTTGGAGCGACTACGTATTAAGAACAGCAATTTAAAAGGAAGCATCCCCCCTCATATAGGGAATATTTCAACTCTTCTTGAAATTTCAATGAGGTCCAACATGTTGGAGGGAGAGATTCCAGAATCACTAGGCCAACTGAAGAGCTTAACTATTCTTAGTGTTGGGAATAATATGCTTTCAGGTACTATCCCTCAGTCCATCTATAATCTTTCGAATCTTAGTTTGTTATCTCTTTGTCAAAATCAATTTCAAGGAAGTTTTCCCCATAACATAGGCCTCACTCTCCCAAATATCCAATATTTCAATGTGTGGGAAAACCAGTTTACTGGATCAATTCCAGTTTCATTCTCAAATACTTCAAAAGTCTTGGTATTTGATATTAGCAACAACAAATTCTTTGGAGAGGTTCCTAGGATTTTTGAAAATCAGCAGAAACTTTGGTACCTAAGAATGGCTGATAATGATCTTGGATCTAGTGGAACCGATGATCTGAACTTCCTCACCCCTTTGACCAATTGTAGCAATCTGAAAGTGCTTGAATTTTCTGGATGTAACTTTGGTGGTGTGTTGCCCAGTTCCCTAGGAAACCTCTCTGCTAAACTTGAATCTCTAGAACTAGAAGAAAACCAGATTTCAGGAGTTATTCCCCCCAGTATTGGAAATCTAATAAGCTTAAATGCATTGTTTATGTATGACAATAAGCTCAAAGGCACTCTCCCTGCAACCATTGGAAAGCTTCATAAGTTGGAAACACTGGACCTGCATAATAATGAATTATATGGGGACATTCCTTCTTTCTTTGGAAATCTGACTCTGTTGAACGAGCTTCGGTTAGATGAGAACAATTTTCATGGAAGCATCCCTTCAAGTCTTGGAATGTGCCAAAACTTGCTCTTGTTGAACCTTTCTAGTAATTCCCTCAATGGTACCATTCCCCAAGATGTTATTGGGCTATCATCTCTGTCAAAGTCCTTAAATCTGTCTAGAAATTATTTGACTGGTTCTTTACCCTGGCAAGTAGGTGAGTTAAAGAATCTTGTTGAATTGGATGTTTCCACAAACGAGTTGTCTGGCGATATTCCTAGCAGCCTTGGGGATTGTACAATCTTAGAAAGACTATATATGGATCATAACAACTTTGAAGGAGCCATTCCAGGAACTTTGTACTCATTGAAAGGTATTGAAGAAATAGATTTATCACACAACAAGTTGTCTGGGCATATCTCAAAGGACTTGGCTAAGCTAACCTTCTTGTCAAAATTGAATCTTTCTTTCAATGATCTAGAAGGTGAGGTGCCAATAGGTGGTGTTTTCAGTAATTTTAGTGAAGTTTCAATTGCTGGGAATGACAAGCTTTGTGGGGGCGCACCTGAGTTAGAATTAGCAGCATGCTCTAGAAAACAAATTAAAGTCCAGCTGATAATATCCATAGTATGTGTCCTTCTAGTAGTATGTCTTTTAGTATCTGTCTTCATCAATTGTTGGCTTAAGAAGGAGAAAAGGCAGTCTTTAAAATCTTTTGAGAACGACCCACTAGTAAATATTTCATATGGAGAGCTTCTAAAAGCAACTAATGGTTTCTCACCAAACAATATGATTGGAGAAGGTGGCTTTGGCTCGGTATACAAAGGAATACTTGAACCACATAAAAAACTTGTAGCAGTGAAAGTCTTCAACCTTGAAAACAGAGAAGCTTCAAAGAGTTTCATGGCAGAATGTGAAATTCTAAGAAATGTCCGACACCGTAATCTTGTGAAGATCATAACTGCTTGCTCGGGTGTTGATTACCAAGGTAATGATTTCAAGGCACTTGCATATGAATTCATGCCAAATGGGAGTTTGGAAGATTGGTTGCACTCAGATCCAACAAAAAGTGGGGAACAAAGAAAGAGTTTGACCTTGTCTCAAAGGTTGAATGTAGTGATTGACGTGGCGTCTGCTTTGGATTATCTTCATAACCATAATGAATCACCTATCATACATTGTGACCTGAAACCAAGTAACATTCTTCTTGACAAAGACATGACTGCCCATGTTGGTGATTTTGGTTTGTCAAGGATTGTTGCTGAACACAGTTTTCAAGTACCCGAGAATCACACAAGCTCTATTGGGATAAAGGGTACTATTGGATATGCAGCTCCAGGTAACTGTTCCATTTTTTCCTTTATTTACTAATTTTCTATTTGTTTTCTTAGGCATGAAATGGTTTACAATAAGATGACAATTGATCACTTTTGACCAAACTTCAGATTTTAATAAGAAAAAAGCTGAAAGAGAATGTCTATTAAATCAACTAGAGTCTAATTTGCAGAATATGGCATGGGAAGCAAGGTGACAACTCAAGGAGATGTGTATAGCTTTGGTATCCTCTTATTGGAGATCTTCACAGCGAAAAGGCCTACAGATGCCGGCTTCAAAGACGGATTGAATTTGAACCAATTTGTCAAAATGGCTTTACCAGAAAGAGTGATGGAAATAGTTGAGTATGGTCTTCTTTTCGGTGAAGAGGAGGAAAGAACAACTAGCAGCAACACATTGTTGCAAACAAGAAGAGACAAGATAAATGAGTGCCTAGTTTCTATGCTCAAAGTTGGAGTAATGTGTTCGGAGTTATCACCAACAAAAAGGATAAAAATCCATGATGCTCTCAATAAACTGCATGACACTCGAAAGCTGCTCCTCAAAGATGGGAGGTCGAGGATTAATGCTTAAATTCGAGTCAGTCTTTGAAATCAAGGTCAGTCTAGTTTTTCCAACCAAAAAGAAAGATTTTACCGGTTGGTTTTTCTGATCAATGGCTGGTTTCCATAATCTTGTAAGGAGGGATTGTTATATTGATGTCAGCTATAGGCCAAGAGAGTGGTTAAGGAACAGAAGGAAAAAAAAAAAAAAAAATTAGAACAGTGCCGTTACTAGCAAGAAATTTATTATATGGATGACATGAATTTTAAAGCATCTAAGCCTTTCACTATTGTACTCTTTTGTGTTTTTGTTTCATTCTGGTTTATCATGAAACTCATCTTTATGCTCAGTCAACAAGCTAGATATCTTTTAGATTTAGTGATGTCTTCTTTGGTTTTCTGGCTGATCCAGTACAGCTCACACTGAGGACTTTGATTTCCCTTGTTTTGATACAAACTCAGTTTCCTTTTCTTTTTTTTTTTTCTTTTTTTTTCTTCGAATATGGAGTTTCTATAATTTTGGCAATCCAATTCTTGCTTTGCTTATCTTCTAAAAATGTTGCTTGGGAAAATCTATTCCAATCTTTTTTACTATTAAAAACAAAATGAAATAAATTATGCAAATTTTCTTTTTTATGTTAAGCTAGAACAGAGACAATCTAAAGATCAAGGCTCTATACAATTTAGAAAGATCTTTTTATGTTGGCAAAATTAACGGAGAAAAAGATCGAAATTTCCATGACTTAAATATTTAAAGTTAGTCGATGATAAAACCATAAGTACAGAATATAGGGCAGAATTTCCTACATTTTCTTACTCCCTGTTCAGCAATATATATATATATATATTTCAAATTTTCTTAATATATTTATAAAAAAATGTGAAGAAAAGCCTATATACAATTGTTCTATGCAAGTTATAACTTTCTAAGGGGTTGCACAGATAGCTAATGGTAACCACACACACCTTCGTGTGGAAGGTCCTTGTTGATAATGTGACTCTTGGATTAAAAGTTAGTTAATTAGTTGAATTAGTTAGAGTCCTTAACAACCAAGACTGCAGCCTGACACGTGGAGGAGCTAGCTAACAGACTTAATCAAATTCTAGCAAAGCTATTTATAAGGGAGACTGTACAAGAGAAAACAGAGATATACAAGATTAGAATTACTGAAAGGGAATTAGTGAGTGTGAGATTACTCTGAAGAACTTGTTCCTGAGTTCAGAGTGAATTAGGTTTAGGCACTGGGTTTCTTATGTGCTTGTATTAAGTTCTAGAGTCTGGTTCTAACCAATTATTGTATTCAAACTCTTGTGATCTGATAGTGAATTGGAGCTAGGGGCCGTTTTCCCCTACCTTGGATGTAGGGTCTCATACTGAGGCCTGAACCAAGTAAATCTGGTGTTCTTCTTCTTTCTTAGTGTTCTGTTTTCTGTGATTGGGTCTTGTCTTGTTGATTGGGTGTTATAAAACACTACAAATGGTATCAGAGCCAGGTTAGCTCTTAGATCAAACGAGTTCAAGATTCAAAGTTTTTAGAACCGATGGGTACTTCTAAGATCGAAATTGAAAAGTTCAACGGGAAAGGTGATTTTGGAATGTGGAAGAAGAAGATGAGAGCAGTGCTGGTTCAACAGAAATGTGTTCATGCCATTGAAGATGGTTCTGATTATCCCGAAGTAATGAAGGCGTCTGAAAAATAAGAAATTCAAGAATTGGCTTATAGTTTGCTAATTCTGAATCTTTCAGATAATGTGCTTCGAAAAATTGATGAGGAAGACACTGCAACAAAGATCTGGAATAAACTCAACTCTCTTTACATAGTAAAATCTCTCTCAAATAAAACCTATCTGAAAGAACATTTATTTTGGTTTTCGAATGGATTCTTCAAAGTCTCTAGAAGATAACCTGGATGATTTTAAGAAGATTACTGTTAATTTGGCTAATATTGATGAAAAGATTTTAGATGAAAATCAGGCCATCATAATCTTAAATTCTCTTCCTGATTCGTACAAAGACCTCAAGGCAGCCATTAAATATGGCAGAGAAACACTCACTTTGGATGATGGTTGGGAGCATTGAGGTCTAGGGAGATGGAACTAAAAAAATCTAAGAAGAAAATCAATGGTGAGGGACTTCAGATTAGTGGTAGAACTGATAAGAGAGAAAATTTCAAGGGAAGAGGGAAGTCCAGATCAAAGTCACGAGGAAAAAGGACTTGTTATCACTGCCATAAAAAAGGACCTGTTAGAAAATTCTGTCCTTCAAGAAAGAAAGAGTAAGATAGCTCCAGTGAAAGAAGTGATTCAGTGCATTTGCTTGATGGATACGATAGTGCTGAAGTATTAAATGTATCTTTGTCTTGTAACAAGGATATTTGGGTCATGGACTCTGGTTGCACTTTTCACATGACTTCAAGGAGAGACTAGTTAATGGATTTCAAACCAGGTAATGGAGGCAAGGTCCTGATGGGTAATGATCAAGCTTGTGCAGTAATAAGAATGGGGACTGTCACTTTCAAGATGTGGGACGGCTCTTTTAGAAAATTGGAAAATGTTAGGCTTATGCCTGAGTTGAGAAGAAATCTGGTATCTTTGGGAATGCTGGATGAAATGGGATACTCATACAAATCTGACAATGGTGTTTTAAGAGTCTCTAAGGGTTCAGTGGTGGTTATGAAAGGAAATCTTCCACGTGGTTTGTATTTTCTACAAGGGAAAGTAATTATTGGCCAAGCAGCTGCAGTTTCTCAAGAACAAGATGACACCAATCTATGGCATAAAAGATTAAGTTATATCAGTATGAAAGGTCTTCAAGAATTGAGCAAGCAAGGTGTATTGGACTCCAAAAAGATATCTAATTTGGAGTTCTGTGAACATTGTATACTTGGGAAAGTACATAAGCTGAGGTTTTCTCCCGGCTAACACACAACAAAGGAAATATTAGAGTATGTACACTCTGATTTGTGAGGTTCACCACAGGTACGTGCCTCTATCTCTGGTGCTCATTATTTTCTCTCTATTATAGATGATTACTCTAGGAGAGTATGGGTTTATTTTTGAAGAACAAAAATGATGCTTTTGATAAGTTTAAGGAGTGGAAATGACTGGTTAAACATCAAACTGGAAAGAAACTTAAGAAACTTAGAACTGACAATGGATTGGAATTTTGTAATACTGAATTTACAAAATTTTGTACACAAACAGGAATAGCTAGACATAGAACTTGTGCTGATACACCACAGCAAAATGTATTAGCTGAAAGAATGAATAGAACAATCCTTAATAAAGTGAGATGTATGCTAGGTGAATCCAGTTTGTCAAAGATTTTCTGGGCTGAGGCAACTAATACAGCTTGTTACTTAATAAACAGATCCCCTTCCACTGCTTTAAATTTCAAAACACCTATGGAAATGTGGACAGGGAAGACACCTAATCTTTCACACTTAAAACCTTTTGGTTGTATGGCTTATGTGTATAAAAATCAGGGAAAACTAAACCCCAGGGCAAATAAGGCAGTCTTCTTAGGTTATCTAACGGGTGTTAAAGGTTTAGTTATTAGAGGAAAGAAAGTGTGTAGTAAGTAGAAATGTTTATTTCAATGACAATATGTTCTACAAGACTAACCTTCAGGATACACAAAGTCAAAAAGGCCCAGATAAATTTCAGCTTGAGGTGGAGAATTTTTCAAATGACAAAGACAAGCTTGAAATTGATCATGAAAGTGGACAATCAGATGATGAAGCTTCTGGTCTCGAGAAATTATTCAAAGATTCTGACCCCGAAGACAGCCATGAAGCTGCTGATGGAATCCAGCATCATGACAGCTTAGAATCTAGTTTAAGACAAACAGAAACCAGAAGCAGGCAAGTTACGCAGTCCTCATTTGAAGCCATCCAACCTACTACTGATTTATCAGATTATATGTTAACAAGGGACAGATCTCGTAGACAGATTAGAGCTCCTGAGAAATTTGCACATGCTGACATAATAGCATATGCGTTGAACACTGGGGACTCTATTGAGTTAGAAGAGCCTACCAGTTATGAAGAAGTGTGTAAGAGTAAAGATAAGAACAAATGGCTTGCTGCAATGTGTGATGAAATGAATTCATTGGTGAAGAACAACACATGGAGATTGGTGCCAAGGCCAGAAAAGAAGAAAGTTATTGGTTATAAGTGGATTTACAAACTGAAACCAGGAATTCCAGGGGTTGAATCAGCGAGATACAAGGCCAGAGTTGTTGCAAAAGGACACTCACAAGTTGAAGGGGTGGATTATTATGAAATTTTCTCTCCTATTGTTAAACATACATCAATCAGGTTGATTCTGTCAATGGTTGCAGTTCAGAATCTAGAACTAGAGCAACTTGATGTCAGGACTGCTTTTCTACATGGTAATTTAGAAGAAGAGATTTATATGGAACAGCCAGCTGGATTTGAGAAAAAGGGTACAGAAGGAATGGTGTGCTTGTTACAAAGATCTTTGTATAGACTCAAACAATCTCCTAGGTAATGGTATAGGAGATTTGATGAGTTCATGCTAAGAAAGAGGTTTAAAAGATGCAGTTTTAATTATTGTGTTTATTATAGACAGGTCAGTTCTCTTTTGTACATCTATTTACTCCTCTATATGGATGACATGCTAATAGCATGTAGAGACAAAGCTGAAATTAAAAGTCATTCTGAAATCAGAATTTGAAATGAAAGATTAAGGTGGAGATAAAAGGATTTTGGGAATTGATATAAGCCGAGATAAATTGAAAGGTATGATGACTTTGTCTCAATCTGGTTATATCAAGAAGGTTGTTGAGTTATTTGGTATGGATTCAGCTAGGAGTGTCTCAATGCCAATTCCAGGTCGTTTTAAGCTTAGTTCTACAAAAAGAGAGTTGACTGGTGAGGAAGAAGTTTACATGAAGAAAGTTTCATATTGTAGTGCAGTTGGTAGCATGATGTATGCTATGATTGGAACTAGACCAGATATAGCCTATAGTGTAAGTCTGGTCAGCAGGTTCATGAGTAGACCTTCGCTTGAACATTGATAGGCTGTTAAATGGTTATTGAGGTATCTTAAAGGATCATATGATGTTAGACTTGTGTACAAGAAAAATAAACAGCATGGAGAATGTATAGAAGGGTACTGTGATGCTGATTATGCAGGGGATCTTGATAAAAGGAGGTCATTAACAGGATATGTGTTTACTGTTGGAGGTAATGTTGTGAGCTGGAAATCAAACTTGTAGCATGTAGTAGCCCTTTCGACCACTGAAGTTGAATACATATCACTCACTGAGGCTATAAAAAAGGCGTTATGGTTAAAAGGAATTACCAAAGAGCTAGGTTTTTAGGAACAAACTATGAAGGTGTTTTGTGACTCACAAAGTGCTATTGATCTATCTAAGAATAATGCTTTTCATGAGAGAACAAAGCATATTGATGTGAAGTTACATTTTGTTCGGGATGTAGTTGCACAAGGAATGGTTAGAGTTGACAAAATATCAACTTTGGTGAACCCAGCAGATGTACTCACTAAAGTTGTTTCTCTAGTAAGTTCAAGCAAGCCTTGGACTTGCTAAATGTCCTGCCAGCCTGAAAATGATGAGCGCAGGGGTCCCTAGTCTGATTCACAGCCCTTAATCAGAGTCAAGGTGGAGTTTGTTGATAATGTGACTCCTGGATTAAGAGTTAGTTAATTAGTTGAATTAGTTAGAGTCCTTAACGACCAAGACTGTAGCTTGACATGTGGAGGAGCTAGCTAACAGACTTAATCAAATTCTAGCAAAGCTATTTATAAGGGAGACTGTACAAGAGAAAACAGAGATATACAAGATTAGAATTACTGGAAGGGAATTAGTGAGTGTGAGATTGCTCCGAAGAACTTGTTCCTGAGTTCAGAGTGAATTAGGTTTAGGCACTGGGTTTCTTATGTGCTTGTATTAAGTTCTGGAGTCTGGTTCTAACCAATTATTGCATTTAAACTCTTGTGATCTGATAGTGAATTAGAGCTAGGGGCCATTTTCCCCTGCCTTGGATGTAGGGTCTCATACTGAGGCCTGAACCAAGTAAATCTGGTGTTCCTCTTCTTTCTTAGTATTCTGTTTTCCGTGATTGGGTCTTGTCTTGTTGATTAGGTGTTCTAAAACACTACAGTCCTAAGTTTGAATTCTTTTACCCAAGTACAAAAGATTATAAAAGGAAACTGTTAGGTCCGTTAATCAGGTATTACTGAATATAATTAATTTTTAATTAATTACGTGAGGTGGTAATGTGGAAATTGTAAAAATAACACAAGATATTTTTACTTGGTTCAGTTATCTCCCGATAACCTACGTCCAAGGGGCCACGCCCAGAGAATAAACACTATTAGTAAAGTTTGAATGAATACAAACATTAATTTGATTTATACAATAAAAGACTCCCTCTTTTGATTATCGCAATGTGGATGTATTCCTTCAC
>JXTC01000131.1:276849-310890 GCA_002914845.1 Trema orientale | reverse complement strand
ACCTATTCCCTATCAATTAAATCCGTGTATGCATTAATAAGATCAGATTTTTATGATTGACAACTATACAAATCGTGACCTAAAGCATATAAAAGGCAAATACTGAAAAATCAAATCAGATCAAATATTTAGTCCCATGTTGTAACATAAGCAGGAAACTAGTTATGTTGCAACATGAAGTTACCAACAGATTTTCCCTTTCAGAAACGTTGTGACTTGCTGAGAACGTCAAAGTCTTGAAAACTTTTAGAGTGAGGTTCCAAAAATGAAAGAAAAGTTCTCTATAGAAAGTCGTAATCTTGATCTCCTTAATAGAATCCCAGTGAGTGGAAGACTAACTTTATTACATGAAATTAATTACATAATAAACCAATGTTATTTTGATGTTATTACCTTAACTACACA
This sequence comes from Trema orientale, assembly GCA_002914845.1. Lineage (NCBI taxonomy): Eukaryota > Viridiplantae > Streptophyta > Magnoliopsida > Rosales > Cannabaceae > Trema > Trema orientale. Next base: position 310,485 of record JXTC01000131.1, on the reverse strand, counting down.
TGAAAAAGAAATATATAAAAGAAAAATAATGCACATATAACAGTCGCTTTCCCCCTATATATACACACATGTATATAAGCAGTCATAGATGTATTAAAATTTAAGTATACGTTCTAAAATAATGTGGTGCAGGGATGTTGAATCTGTTAAAGCTGGGAGCTCTTCAAGTAACCTTCTTGTCTTCATGGATGCAAATTTTCCAATGTTTTAACCCATAATTGAGTGGCTAGTACTGTTTCTTTTTTTTTTCAGTTGGCCACTACACTTTCAACTGTTGTTAGTTGGCCACTATATTCCCAATTATGTCAAATCTGCACAAGTCTTATTCCGGAGGCTAATGATGGTTGAAGAGTTTCACCTTTAAATTCCTCATTGTTCAGTGATTTCTGTGCCAATTTGACAAGAGCTCTTCTCAATACACATTGTTCTCAACTCAAAATGAGAGCAATATCGAGACCTTTCTGTTGTTTCCCTTTCCCTCTTCTCTTGTGTATGAACATGGTTTTAATTCTTCATGATCAAGCTTTCCTTAGCGTTGTTGTTGGTCAAAAGGAGAAAGACAAGCTCGCGTTACTCGCCATTAAGGATCGGCTGATCCACGATCCTTTTGGAGTCACGAACTCTTGGAACGAGTCTCTCCATTTTTGCATGTGGCAAGGTGTTTCATGCAGTCACAGACACCAAAGAGTAACACAATTGAATTTAAGGTCAATGAGCTTGGTAGGCTACGTACCTTCTTCAATTGGCAACCTCACTTTTCTTCGAGTTATCGATCTTTCAAACAACAGTTTCCAAGGAGAATTACCGCATGAAATTGGCCACTTGTTCCGGTTGCGAGAAATAGCATTGGCAAACAACTCATTAAGCGGACATCTACCAACTAGTTTATCAAACTGTTCAAATTTGAGGAAACTAGACTTCAAAAACAACAAATTCACTGGGAAAGTTCCTTCTGGACTCGGATTTCTCTTAAAGTTGGAGATACTAGGCGTTATGGAGAATAATTTAACGGGAAGCATTCCTCCTCATATAGGGAATATTTCATCGCTTTTAATACTTTCAATGAGGTCCAACAAGCTGGAGGGAGATGTTCCGGAATCACTAGGCCTATTGAAAAGCTTAACTATACTTAGTGTTGGGGAAAATATGCTTTCAGGTACTATCCCTCAGTCTATCTATAATCTTTCATATCTTACTATGTTATGTTTCTGTGAAAATCAATTCCATGGAAGCTTTCCTCACAACATAGGTCTTACTCTCCCAAATATCCAATATTTTAATGTATGGGGAAACCAGTTTAGTGGAACAATTCCAGTTTCATTCTCAAATGCCTCACAACTCTTGGTATTTGATATCAGCTACAACAAATTCTTTGGTACGGTTCCCAGTATTTTTGGAAGTCAGGACAAATTTTGGTTCCTAGTTATTGCTTTTAATAATCTTGGATCTGGTGGAACCAATGACCTGAACTTCCTCACCTTTTTGATGAATTGTAGTGATCTGCGAGAACTTGATCTTTCAAACAACAACTTTGGTGGGGTATTGCCCGATTCCCTGGGAAACCTCTCATCTAAACTTGGAGAGCTAAAAATAGAACAAAATCAAATTTCAGGAAAGATCCCTGTTGGTATTGGAAATCTTATGAGCTTAGGAACGTTAGTGTTTTCTAACAATAGGCTCAAAGGGACTATCCCCACAAGTATCGATAGACTTTACAAGTTACAACGAGTGTATTTCAATGGAAATGAATTAAGTGGTAAAATCCCACTCTCATTTGGAAATCTCACATTACTGAATGAGCTCCAGTTAGCTGAGAACAATTTTCATGGAAGTATCCCATCAAGTATAGGAAATTGCAAGAACTTGCTCTTACTAAACCTCCATGGTAATTCCCTAAATGGTACCATCCCCCTAGATGTTGTTGCCTTGTCATCTTTATCAATTTCCCTAGATCTGTCTCGAAATCTTTTAACCGGCTCATTACCACTGGAGGTTGGTAACTTGAAAAATCTGGTTGAATTGGACATTTCTTATAATCAGCTTTCCGGTGACATTCCTAGCATCCTTGGGGACTGTTTGAGTTTGGTGCGGCTTCGTATAGATCATAATATCTTTGAAGGAACCATTCCAGAAAGTTTATGCTACCTGAAAGGGATCGAGGACCTAGATCTTTCACACAATAACTTGTCCGGGCATATCCCAAAAGACTTGGCTAAACTAGTCTTCTTGTCCAAATTAAATCTCTCTTTTAATGATCTCGAGGGTGAGGTACCAACAAAAGGACCTTTTAGTAACGTAAGTGCAATTTCCATTGTTGGTAATGACAAGGTTTGTGGGGGAATACCTCAGCTAAAACTAGCAGCATGCTCTATGAAGAAGTCAAAAAAATGGTACTTGTCTCATTCAGCAAAGCTAATAACTTCCATAGTCTTAGGTCTTGTGGGATCATGTTTTGTGCTATCTTGCATTGTTGTCTATTGGCTGAGGAAGGACAAAAATATACCTTCAGGATCTACATGGAGGGAATCGCTTCTTAATATTTCATATGGGGACCTCCTGAAAGCAACTAATGGGTTTTCTTCAGACAATCTAATCGGCTCAGGTAGCTTTGGCTCAGTATACGAAGGAAGATTTGAACCCCATCAAAAATCCATGGCAGTTAAGGTCTTTAACCTTGAAAAGAGAGGAGCTTCCAGGAGTTTCATGGCTGAATGTGAGACTTTAAAGAATATTCGACATCGAAATCTTGTAAAAATCTTAACTGCTTGCTCAAGTATTGATTACCAAGGTAATGAATTCAAAGCTCTTGTCTATGAACTCATGCCTAATGGGAGTCTAGAAAGTTGGTTGCACCCTGATAGACAGATGATAAACCAGCAGGAGAGAAATCTATCTCTGTCTCAAAGGTTAAACGTAGTCATTGATGTGGCATCTGCTCTGGATTATCTTCATAACCATATTGAAACACCAATCATACATTGTGACCTGAAGCCAAGCAACGTTCTTCTTGATGAAGACATGACTGCTTACGTGGGAGATTTCGGTTTGTCAAGGATTCTTGCTGAAAACAATTATGAAATATCTCAGAATACCACAAGCTCTGTCGGAATAAAAGGAACTATTGGATATGCAGCTCCTGGTATTAACTCTACTTTTCCTTGTGCTAATTAACCTTTTTTTTTTTTTTTTTTAACTTTTATTTCTATTAATTATTTTTTTAATTTTTACTTTACAAATCAGAGATTAGATAATTAGACTTCAGTAAAAGGGATAAATGAAAAAGAAAACTTACTTAAGAAATGTTGATCCCAATTCATCATCCCTCTTCACCATGCTTTGTGGTTTTGTAGAATATGGCATGGGAAGTAACGTGTCAGCCGAGGGAGATGTGTACAGCTTTGGTATCCTCTTGTTAGAGATGTTCACAGGAAAAAGACCTACTGATAACGATTTTGATGAGACAATGAACTTGAATCAATTGGTCACAATGGCTTTGCCTGAAAGAGTAATGGAGATAGTTGCTCGTGGTCTTATAACAGAAGGAGAACAAGAACAAGAAGCAACATCTAGTAGCAACACGTCACGGCAAACAAGAAGAAGCAAAATACAACGTCAATGCGTACTTTCGATGCTCAGAATTGGAGTAATGTGTTCAGAGGGATCAACGTCAAAGAGGATGAAGATTAAAGATGCTTTGAAGGGGCTGCTTGCGATTAAAAACATGCTCCTCAAAGATGGGAAACAGAGGAACTAATGCACTATGTTTAGAAAGGTGATAAATATATAAAGTGTGCCCTTCATCTTAGCTAACCTTTTTATGAATAAACTGATCATAGTTTTGATCATTAATTTTTGCAGGAACAAATACTGAGCCTGAAAGCAGTGCGAGTGTGTCATCAAAGTGTGATATTATATTAGCTGCAGAAACACGTACTGTACCCTATTGGCTCACGTTAATGCTTTTCAGCCATCTCGCAGTTTATTCTAATATGTCCTTAATAGTACAATTGCGTGCTTTGTTTTCACTTCTCGTTACTAGTAGATCTAGCCGGTGCATCTTTCTATTGGTCATGGACTAGTATATACTGACATAATAGTTATTAGTTGTATATAGGTCGATATATTCATGTATTAGTTCCCGAACAACAACAAAAAAAAAAAAAAAAATACAAAAAACCAAAAACAAAATATGTGCTGTTTTCCCTTTTCGAGTGATAGATTCTCTGTTATTTAGTGGCAAGAAAATTAGTTACTGAAATATCTATGTAAGTTTAATATAACTGTATATCAAGCACAGAACACTATTTTTGTGTCTTGAGCTTTTCTTTCTTTTATCTACTTATCTGTCTAATGAAAATGCTACCACCATTGGTTGAGAGCTAGAGGAAATTTGGAAGCGGATGGATCAGGAAATCAAGAAAATTATGCATGTCAATAAGATCAGAAGTGTGTGCGGATAAGGGGAGCGAGTATGGATAATCGTTTTAAAGTTTAGGGATCAAAACGAGAAATTTTAAGTTTAAAAGCTAAAACGAGTATTTCCCAATAATTTATGCACCAACAAAGTAAGTATTTGCATTCATGGTTAATGTTAAAGGAGTAAGAAAGACTAGAGTCCAAAGTAAAATCTAACAGAGGAATCCAGTCAACGAAAATAAACAGAAAGACATAACATTTCTTCCGTGAATATCAAATAGATAACTATAGCAAACAATACCATTTGTCAACCGAAAAAAAGAAAAAGAAAAAAAAAACACCTAAAAAGAAAAAGAAGAAAATTTTCACATTAGTTAGCAAGCTAACTACCGGGTGTATTGGATTGTCGGTTCGACCCAAATTTGGGGTCGTTTTGACATTTTGGCAAAATTTGCTAAATGTGTGGGATAATGCAACTCAAATTTCCCACTCTCAAAATTCTAGACACCCAAATCAGAAATTCCATGACCATGAGAAGCTGAACTACGTCTAGTAGCAAGGTAGTCATGCGCAAAGTAAATGCGATTAGGCCCACAACTTGGAAACTTGGAAGACATGACAGAAACTGAGGAATTATCGCCCAAAAACAAAGAAATGGCTGGTGGACTATCTAGCTCAGTCCATCTTGACCGACTACTATCTAATTTGTAAATTTCCAATCTGTTGGACACACACACCCACGACAACACTTATAATATAGAAGAAAATAACTTCTATTAATTTGGGAGATATTTGTACAACAAGACCTAATATTACACAAGAGGAAAACTAATACGCCCAAAATAACACTCACAAAAGTGGACACTACAACACTAGTAGATTTACACAAAATCTAACTAGCTAACACTCATTAGACACCCACTGTTCTCAAAAACTCGACGACTCTTTGATTACCACACATTGATAGTACAACATTTTCTCACAAGACATTAAATATAAGCTCACAACTTAGAAGTATATAACTTCTCTCTCAGTGATGCCTTGCTTCTTGACCGTACAAAACCATGTGGAGCAGCTGCCTATTTATAGGCTTTGAGATGTCATGCATCACTTTATGCACAAAGGAAAGTCTTGGGTTGTTTACAGATGGTAGTTGGAAGTGTGGTAGTTAGGAGAAAGGAAGTTGGCAAGTTGATGCAATCTAATTGGCATTTGGGATTGGGCCAAAGGTGTTGACCTTCAAATCTCCCCTTCAATACCGACTTCCACTTTCTCTCTACTCCACATCTCGAGTTGTACTCTAAGTTTTGCAAATTTTCCACAGTTGAGTGCTTTGGTGAACAAGTCTGCCACTTGATCATTCGTCCTGATTTGTCACATCTCAATCTCTTCTTGCAAAACTTTCTCCCTAATGAAGTGGTAATATACTTCTACATGCTTGGTCTTCGCATAAAAATAAAGTGATCTATATGTCATCGCTATAGAGTATATTTTACTTTTTTAATTCCTTTTTCTATATTCACATTTTAAATAAATAAAAATTAAATTAATTATATCTATAGTGACGATTGACGACTATAGTTGTGATATTTTTACTGCCTCGTAGAACTACTCTGAAAAAAAAAGGGTGCCTCATTTATTGTGGGGCTGGCGCAGTTTTTCCAGTACAACTCTAATGTCGTAGCTATAAATTTTATTTCATTTTTTATTTTTTAGTTTTTTTTCTATACAACAATATCTCAACGACATGTATTGTCATCACTATAAAGTAACTGTATAGCATTGACATAGTTGTTGCTGTATACGTTTTCAGTCAAATTTTGAACTTTGACCAATTATGCCGATGAAAGAAGTATGTCATCGCTATAAAGGGTAACTATAGACATCGTTGCTATAAACCACTATTTTTTTCAGTGTTTCTTGGCCTATTTTCTGATGTTTACTTGTGTAGTGTAGTACTTTGAGCAACAGACTAGCGAAGAAACATTTTCTTTGAGGTAGTTGTGGTCATACGTTTATTGCTTCATGCAATAAACAACTATCATTGATGAGATTTTTTGTTACTTGAATTCTTGGACATTTTATGAAAAGAAACAATGACAAATGCATTAAGCCATCAATTGTTAGGATCATAGTGGTCCTTTGTATATTACTTGCCTATAATTGCTAGAAAAAGATATTTGGAAATTGAAGTTTTAGGTTTGATAGATTTCTATTTAGTTGTGGTAGATTGGTTGTTGAGCTTAATATATCTGATATTGTTTCTATGAAATTGTTCAGAAATTAAGATTTCAGGTATGGTAAATATTTGTTCAGATCTGTTGCTTAGCTTTGTACATCTAATCACGTTTGTGTAAAAAATATTTGAAAATTGAGATTTCATATATGGTAAATATCAAGGTACATGAAATTTCGCTAGAACTATATAAATATAAATTCACTAACATATCTACCACAAGTAACAAATATATATCCATACTTAAAACCTCAATTTTTAAACCATTTTCGTAGAAATAAGATCTGATATACAAATTCAGGAACAGATCTACCACAACTATATATATATATATATATATCTACCAAACCTAAAATCTCAATTTCTAAACAACGTTGATTAACAAGAACAAATATAGCAAGCTCAACAACATATCTTCCGCAACTAAACAAATATGATAATATCTAACAAACCTAACATAATCAAAATATCCAAACATATATAGACAACTAAACCGATATCGACCATACTTAAAATCTCAGTTTCCATACAGATAACAAATGCGGGACACAACAATAATGATTGATTTCGAAATAATTAACTAAAAAAGTTGATATACTGATTGATATAAAATGAAATATAATATCAATATGTTGCTATTAGATTGAGCAAAATCACTAATTCCAACCACGATCTAAAAAATTGACTAATTAAAAATATCGAAACATAATCACCAAAAAATAAAAAACCATAAATACTCCACTAGTATTCGATGGTAGGTACAACCCAAATTGGGGGTTGTTTTCTCATATATTCAATGAGTGACGGATCTATGATATGGTGCAAGTCAATCACCCCACTTTTGACATCGTAGACTCCCAAATCAGAAAGGCTATAAGTCCCATATTCAATAGTATCAAAGTCATGAGTAAAGTATATGCAATTAGGTCGACAGGCTGAATATTCAGGACACACAACAGAAACGGAGGAATTATCACCCAAAAACAAAGAAATACCTCCGAAGCTCTCTAGTATTTCAACCCACCTTGGCCCACTAAAATCCAATTTGTATATTTTGAACTTCTCTGTCGCACGATCTCCATATTCCGTGTTATCCCAACAAAAATATCTCACAATATGCCAAAGCTCACGTCCATGTGTTTCTACAAGATATCTCTTGGTAGTATAGCCGAAACGACATCTATCCTCATCATTATCATCATCAGGGTCAACTTTTTCTCTGCCATTATCATTATCGACTTCTTCTTCTTTTGGAGGCTCATTTGCGATTAACTTTACATCAAAATCAGATGAGTCTGTCACACTAAAAGATATAAGCTTCCCAGAAGATGTTACTGCATAAAATCGTGCCTTATAGTACAGGACATCATCAAACATCGTCCATTCTTCGTTGTGCATATCCACTCTAGTCCATTTCTTATCCGTAGCAACCTTGATATAAGCCAACTCATGTAAATCACCATTGTATATCACTACAAGTATGCAATCCTCTGGATTTTCATGCGGGTTAGTAGTCATTGTAGCCTTGAGAATATGGTAGTCATGTATATGATAATAATCCTCATTAAATGGTAGTAGAATCGGTAGTCGAATTATGACTTCTTTTTTACTAACTCTACACCCTTTAACCATGGAAAATGGTTTGTAGAGCGTTACTTCAAGATTCTCATCTACGCTTACTAACCATCCTTGTGAAGAGCCACAAAAACGTTTACTATATGGTATTGACAATGTTGCCTTGAGAAACTTCCTATCCACCACATCGTATATGTTCAAAGTATGTTCTTCCTCAATATTAGGGAGCAGAAGCATGGGAACCTTATTGGCGCGTTGATTTCCAAAGTACTTTGCACTAGAATACCAAGGATCACAAGTGGCGCCAAACTGTACATAGTCTTTTTGCGACTCCAATTTCTCCTCGTATGTCAAGGCCAAAAGGTGTTCTGGCAAATTCTTCCAATCTGCCTTGTAAAACATGTAACAAAATTAAAATAAAAAAAATAACATAAAATCTCAATTAATTAAGAATTTTAGTAAGAAAAACCCAATTGTTCTGTTGTTAGTTAATTGTTGTGCTACTGCTGGTCGCCTGCTTCCTTCTTCTTTCTTTTCGTTAGGGAGTGATTACTTGCTATTATTTTTTCTTTCTTTTTTTTTCTTCATCACTCAGTCAGTTTTTTTTCTATTCAGTTAGCTTTGCTCGCGCCGCTCGCTTCCCTCTCTCTATTTAATTGGGAGAAAAAAAAAAAGGACCAAAATTCCTTGTTACTGCATTGGCTTTGCTTGTTTCGGCTTTTTTTTCGGGACTTAAACTTGTTTAAAAACATCTTAAGATATTTTTGTCATCACTAAAACAATATTTATATTGATTTTAGTTGGCCAGTAAACATGAAAGAAAATTAATTACACCTATATCCAATGACAAAATTTATGGTTTGATTCTCCACCCTCCTATAAAGACAGATAAGACCCTAAACTCTAAACTAAAGAAAAAGATTTTATCACCACTAAAACATATTAACGATATTTATTTTATCATCACTAAATTCAAGCAACATGTATAGAGTTAAGCTGCAAAATGAGAGTGCATTATAAGGACCATTGGACTATAGTCTAACGATGATAGATAATGCTTGTCCACCTTAACTCATTAATTTGGAGTTGGCCACACACAAAACTATTTCTTTACAGACTCTTTAGTTGACTGAAGCAAGGAATAAAAAAAAGAAAAAAAACATTTCTTGTTCTGGGTTTCGGTTCTCCGTAGATTTAAAGAAAATATTTTCTAGTTTTCTTGAATTTTCTACATAAGACATTCGTCTTCTTTTTTTTTTTTCCTTCCTTTTCTCCGGCCATTAAAGAGTTTGGTAATTAATCTTTAAGCTGAAGTAATATATAGGAAAGATAGATAGGAGAAGGAAAAAAGAAGAGGAAGAAGATAAAAGCAAATCTTAAGTTAATGGCTTCACGTGTGAAGATCTTACATGGAGTTTTTGGCCATTTTATTTTTTTTTTCTTTCTTTCTAAAATGATTTCAATCCAATGTGTTCTAAGTGGAAAAGTTTGGATACTCCGTACTAGAATTTTCCAAAAAAAAAGAAAAAAGAAGCATGACAGATTACATTATTCAAAAAAAAAAAGGTAAAGAAAAGAAAAGAATAACAAGCAACAAGGTCTAGGAAGGTTATCTGAATAATCAATGCTCATACATGACATGCGAATTACCTGAATCCATGCTTGCGTTGCTACCTTCGCCTATCTTGCTTGCGTGATAATCGTAACGTTTCCCTCTCTTTGTTATCGCTTTTAATTTCTTGGCTATTATAGTTTTATTATCCGTATTTATATTTTTGGCGAAAAAGGAATCCTAGCTAATTTTGGTAATACAAGGGTCCAGTATTGGACTGGGACACGTCATTTACGAGTCACGCTCATGCACTGGTTTTTTTTTTTTTTTTTTGAATTTCTTTTTAAACAGGTTTGTTCAAATTGTTGGACACACGAGGGTTTTTGAGTAGGGGTGGCCATTCGTGTTGTCGAGTCATATTTGTGTCGTGTCGAGGCATATATATAAAGAGTAATTACTAAACCCAAACCCGACACGTTTATTATTTGTGCCATGATTTGTAAACTCACACCCGACACGCTAAATAAACAGGTTAACCTGTGAGCGACACATTTAACACGTTATTTAAATAGGTCCGCATTCAGATCGTGTCCAACGTAACACGATCTGCTAACCTGTATACTGCTAACCCGTTAATTGAACTCAATTTAACATGTTAATGTTAAATATATTGTATTTGGTTCAACTTGACATAACGTATTAACCTATTAAGTTTAACATGTTAACTTATTTCACATTTTCAATATAACTTGATATAATCTATTAACTTATTTTATATTTCCAATATAACCAAGCAACTATAATGAATCAAATAAATATAACACATAATCTAAAGTTTAAAACCAAAATAAAACTTTCAAGTTTTAGTACATAACACATAAAAGGGAAGTTTTAAGTCTTGGTACACACAAGATAATACAATGTCTCAAAAAATTTAATCGTGTTAAACGGGTCAATTTCGGGTTTAACAGGTTAACCTGCTTATGACCTATTATTTAATCGTGTTTAATCGGGTTTAACCTATTTTGACCTGTACCTGTTTAAGACAAACCCAAACCCGCTAACTTCGTGTCGTTTTCGAGTCGTGTTATCGTGTCATGATCTAAATTGTCATCCCTATTTTTGAGTTTTTTTTGCAGTCAGGTTTATAACATTGTTTATGTCATTAAGGTAATAATGTGCAGAAAATGAATCCCTCGAAAGTTTTTTGCCTTTCCTCGAAAAGTCCAGGTTCCAAACAGTACCTTACATTAAAATTTAAATAGGAAAAACTGGCTTTATTCAGAACCGAATCCAAAATATTAGAAAACACATAAAAGCAAAAACAAACTAATATTATTAGGGGATGGCTACGGTAGGGGCGTCCCTACGTAGGGTCATGCCTTAATTATCGTTGGATGGGAATCTGTGGGGAATAACGGGAATCTGTAGAGAATCTATTTATATACAGATTCCCATCCAACGGTAAATAGACAGGGCCCTACGTAGGGGCGCTCCTACTGTAGACGCGCCCATATTATTATTATTATTATCAAGGAAGATTAGTCGAGAATCCTAAAAATGGCTTTAGGTGATGAATTTTACATCTATATATCTACGTATTTCATGTGTATATTTATAAAGAAGCACATAAATGGTTTCTTTTGTCATTTATGAAAACTTTGTTTTTTCTTTAATTTCTTTCTAGGGAATTTGATACGGATAGTGGTAATTTAGACACAAATAACATTTTTAGGAGTGTTTTGACGAGTAAGATCAGATTACTTTTGAGGTTACATTGAAAAAGGGATGCTGATTCGAGATATTTCTACGAGTATTAGATTATTGTTAATTAATAATTTAGTTATGAATCGTTTAAAGAGTTGAAAAATAGAAACTAAGGAGATTTGATTAAATTGTAATTAGGAATATTTCTATGGTTTTAAATTGTGATTACATGCCCATTGGGGCTAGCCCAATGGATGAGGCGGGGTGGAAATTAGGTATTAGCTCAGGAGTTCGACTTTTAGAGTGCTTAAATTATTTTTCTTTCTTTTTACTATGTGGAAGTCATTAGTAAAGTCCTATTTTTTCAAAAAAATAAATATGATTATATATATATATATATATATGAATATGGGAATTAAGAAAGGAATTTTGGTTATGATATGTGGTATGACACGTGGTTCCATTGTATCCCAAATGGTGTATACGGTCCGATTTCGGAGGATATATCCTCTCTCTATGATTAAATAAAGAACCCCCTTTTCCTTTAATAAAAAAACATATATCTTATATGGTCAGTTACATCTCGTCTAGATGAGGAACCGATAGCTGATGACGTACTTGGTCTTCGTAGTGGGCACAAGAAGAGAGTTGGCTGAGTGCTCAATGGATCGAAGAATGCTGTAAATTCTTCTATTTCAAGAATTTTCACCACAACAGCTATCGCTTGAAGAGATGGAGAAGCTATACACTCAGTTGTTGGATATTCAGAGGCAATTAGATTAGTTTCAGCACTCATGTTTCGGATCGTTTCTGAGGCTTGACACCAATCATTTCACACGAGCAGGCGATTAGTTATTTTTGTTTACATTTTATGTAAAATGACAACTATCGTACGATTAGTTATTTTTGTTTACATTTTATGTATGACACTTTATGTAGGTTTGAATATTGTGGACATTTTATCTATTTTTAAATTATAATTAATGATAATTTAATGTTTTATGATTGTAGTTCGGTTTTACTTAATAATTTGTCTATGTTCATATTAGTATTAATTGTGATATATTAATAATAAATTATGGTTTTTTTTTTAACTTAAAAATTAACACTTTTTTTCGTACATCACTGTAGTAATTATTTTTTTCTAAAATTTTAAAAAAATCAGTAAAATTAATATCTACTAAGCGTGGTCGTAGTAGGCATATCTATAACGAGCTATTGTAGATAATTATTTTCTAAAACTAAGAAAAAAAAAAGTGAACTGAAAAAAAAAAAAAAACTTTGAAGTTTGAATATTCTGCAAATTCAATCTTAAAATTTAGACTTCGCAAAATAATACTCTGAGATTAATGAAAAAATATTAATATCTTTCATTAAAACCATAATAGTCACTATTATTCTCCTTAATTTTGATGATATTATTGTTTTTTACTAGTTAAAATCACTTAAAAAATCAACTCATGATATTAATTTCAAAAATTCTTAATCCCAGGATATTATTTTACAGAATATAAATTTTAGAGTTTAAATTACAAAACACTTAGACCTCAAAATATTTTTTTTGCAATTTACCCTTGAAAATAATATCTACTACAATGATAGATGTTGTCGGAGTATGTGTAAAAAAATTTATCATTACAAATTATATCTGTAAAAACCAAACATTTATAAGGATATTTGAGTACTTTTTCCTAAAAAAAACATGATACATATTTTAGTACTTTTTCCTAAAAAAAAAAACATGATACATATCTCTGTCTCTATCTCTCTCTCTCTCTCTCTCTCACCATCTCACCATCTTTCTCCTGTGGGATATAATTAACATGCAATATAAGGTTACAAATGGTTACAAGCAAATATAACAAAAGTTTATAATAAAGTTACCAAAAATTTGCTCCTAATTTGAACGGAATTTTAGTTGCACTTCGGAAATCCTATAAAATAAAAACACTGTTAACTGCCGAGGCCTGTGTACCACACAGTGTCCTTAAAACTGATTCGCTCCCTCCACCAGAATGCTTGAGGATTTTGCAAGCGTCAGTCTCCCAAGATACAACGACGGAGAGTAGTAGGCGAAGCACCAACACCTCTACTCTACGAACTAGAAACTTTTAGAACTCTACTCACTCTTGGATTTCTAGAACTAAAATTCTGGAAAGACTAGAACCAAAAACTAACCACTTAAACACTCAAAAGAAAACTTAATAGCTACGAAGAGAATTAGAGAGAATGATAAAAAGCTGAGAGCTTTTTGGTGTGAAGAATGAGGAGGAGGAGGTCTGCTTATATAGCTGGTGAAAAGAGAGGTTACAAAAATCAGCTCTAATGCTCCATAATGCCAATAACTTGGCTGTTACACTTGCTACCCAAAACTGAACGTTTTAGCATTAATGCTTGGCTGTTACTCTTGCTGACCAGAATTGAATAAAATGGCAGTTTCTTAGCCAAAAACGTTCTTCTAGAAGCAGTAAAATGAAAAAAAAATAAAGAAAAATAAACCTGGCTGCAGCAAAAGGTTGGCTTTACAAGAGTCCAAGATTTCGGGCCGACATTCGTGTCCGCAGGTGCGGGCACACACGAGCTTATGCAAATTCTGGCCCAAGCCCGAAGATTTGCACCCCCCCTGCGCGCGCCTGAGAGAGCATCTTGGCTACACATAGTTACACCTATGAAAAGTGCAACTCTATATAAAGCACAAGTTTGAAAGCTTTCCAACCAATATGGGACAAGCTTTCGATATTTCTTCCTCTATTTTTTCCAATACCAACAAGCATACTTTGAGCATCAATTTCTTATTCACCCAAGCTCTAATTTGGACACATGATATATCAATTCAATCTATTCATAGAGTAGAATAAGATTATGCCAAGATCTTACACTTTTACAAAATAGGACCCACTTTAATTTATGCTCCAAATTGGCTAATGAAAATGGAATTACAACTTTAATTTGGGCTTTACTACACATATGAGCTCTCAAGCCCACTTAAGCCCAAATCACCATTTCAAATATATGGCCCATTTTCTAACAATCCCCCACATGTATGAAAATTACTAAAGAGACTCTACAGACTCTAGACTTAGTGATAGAGTTCAACAATCGAAACCTGTATAGGATAGGTAGGTGTTATCCTTTGAACCTTTCTTTGTAAAAGTATATTTACTTTACTAACAAATCAGTAGACCATAAGTCCTTGAACTTTTTGTCGTTCATGTAAACGATGATATACTTCACACAGGATCTTTCTTAATATATCCAGTTCTTACGGTTATGTTCATTTTGGCCTTGAACATCTTTGCGTAGTTCTGCAAGAGTTTCTAAAGAATTAAGCCCTCATAATTCCCCTTTGAAGTGGCCTCACTTCTCTCTCACATAGATGATTTCTTAGTTAAGAGTAACCCGCATTACTCCGCTCGGTTTCCCGATACATAAGAATAATTAAAAGCATTTGCTTATCCTATTTCTTACGAGCATCACTATTTTTCGTCACAGGAATGGACATAAGGGTTATACCCTCACAGAAGGATAACCCCCACAGTGATCCTACAAAGTCTTTACAATTTGGTTATCCCTTTGAACCTAGATCTTGGGATCTCTAGTCACCTAGGTTGGGTTTTCATTATATAGACTTTTACTTCATAGGCTTTAGTCCCATTCTTCTCGATGATTTATCAACCAACTCTCTGTTTAACCCTTTGGTTAGCGGATCCGCCAGGTTATCCTTAGACTTCACATAGTCTATAGAAATAACTCCCGTTGAGAGTAGTTGTCTAATGGTATTATGTCTGCGACGTATGTGTCTAGACTTACCATTATACATGTTACTCTATGCCCTTCCAATAGCCGATTGACTATCGCAATGTATAGATATTGGTGGCACAGGCTTAGGCCAGTCTGGAATATCTTCTAAGAAATGGCGTAGTTATTTATCCTTTTCTCCACATTTGTCTAGAGCTATAAACTCAGATTCAATCATAGATCGGGCTATAACCGTTTATTTTGAAGATTTCTAAGATACAGCTGCTCCAGCTAGTGTGAACACATACCCACTAGTAGACTTTGAGTCTTTTATATCAGATATCCAGTTTGCATCGCTGTATCCTTCTAAAACTGCAAGATATCTGTTATAGTGTAGTCCATAATTATGAGTATATCGTAAGTACCTAAGTACTTTCACAATTCTTTTCCAATGCTCAGCACTTGGATTACTCGTATATCTACTCAGTGTACTGACTGTGTAGGCTATATCTGGCCTTGTGCAACTCATCAAGTACATCAGACTACCAATTACTCTAGAGTATTCTACTTGAGAAATACTCTCACTTTTATTCTTATGAAGGTGTTGACTCATGTCTATCGGCGTTCTGGACACTCCAGAATCATCTTTGTTGAATTTCTCCAGAATTTTGTCCACATAGTGTGACTGATTAAGTATAAGTCCATCAATCATTCTTGTAATTTTAATTCCCAAAATTACATCAGCTAGACCCATATCTTTCATGTCAAATTTGGAGTTCAACATATTCTTAGTAGATTTGACCATCTTGTCATTACTACCAACAATGAGCATGTCATCAACATAAAGACACAAAATGACATAGCCATTTTCAGTGTTTTTGACATAGACATATTTGTCACATTCATTGATTTTAAAACCATTAGCAAGCATTACTCTGTCAAACTTTTCATGCCACTGCTTTGGTGCTTGCTTCAAGCCATACAGAGACTTGACCAGTTTACAGACTTTCTTTTCTTGTCCAGGAGCAACAAAACCTTCAGGTTGTTCCATATAGATTTCTTCATCTAGATCTCCATTAAGAAAGGCTGTTTTTACATCCATTTGGTGTACTTCAAGATTTCGCAGAGTGGCAATCGCAAGTATCATCCTTATGGAATTTATTCTCGTACAGGAGAATAAGTATCAAAGTAATCTAGGCCCTATTTTTGCCTATAATCTTTGATAACTAATCTAACCTTATATTTATCAATTATTCCATCTGCTTTCATTTTCTTTTTAAAAATCCATTTCGAACTAAGTGGCTTGCATCCTGGAGGAAGATCTACTAGTTCCCACGTATGGTTTTGCAAGATGGAATCAATTTCGCTCTTAATGGCCTCTTTCCACAAAGGTCCCTCAACAGAGCTCACAGCCTCTTGGAAGCTTTGAGGTTCACTTTCCAACATGTAAACTAAAAAATCTGGACCAAAAGATTTTTCAGTTCTCGCTCTTTTACTGCGTCTAGGCTCATCTTCAACGACTTGTTCTTGGTCCTGACTATCCTTAGTGATAGCCTCACAAGTTCGTTTAGATGTACTAGGTACTTCCTTGGATTTATACGGAAATTCATGTTCAAAAACGATACATTTCTCGATTCCATTATCGTGTTCTTGTGTATGTCTGGGATTTGTGACTCATATACAAGAAACCGATAAGCACTACTATTATGTACAAAACCAATAAAAATACAATCTACTGTCTTTAGTCCTATTTTCACCTTTTTGGGTGTAGGTACTAATACCTTAGCAAGACATCCCCATACTCGCAAGTATTTGTAGGAAGGCTTTTTACCTTTTCACAATTCATAATGTGTCTTTTCTTCTTTCTTGCGGGGTACCTTATTTCAAAGATAATTAGCTATTAAAACAGCTTCCCTCCACATGTTCTGAGGTAATCCAGAACTTAACAGTAATACATTTATCATTTCTTTCAAGGTACGATTTTTCCTTTCAGCAATGCCATTTGACTGAGGTGAATAAGGCAGAGTGACCTCATGTATTATTCCGTGTTGTGCACAGAATTCACCAAAAAGTGATTCATATTCTCCACCACGGTCACTTCTAATCATCTTAATCTTCTTATTAAGTTGATTTTCAACCTCATTCTTATAGAGAATAAACTTCTCTATTGTTTCGTCCTTGGATTTTAGCAAATACACATAACAATATTTTGTGCTATCATCGACAAAAGTAATAAAATACTTATTGCCTCCCTTTATTTGTACAAATTTTAGATCACAAATGTCACTGTGAATTAAATCAAGGAGTTCGGTATTTCTTTCAATGGCTTAAAAGATAACCTTGTCAATTTTGCCTCAACACAAGTTTGCTACTTATATTTTGTATCAATTTGGAAATCAGGAATATAATTCAAGTTAATTAATCTACGTATAGTATCATAATTCACATGTCCTAGTCTACTATGTCATAAAGTAGATGACTCAATCAAATAAGTAGAAGAATTAGCTTTATTGATATTGGGCTTTACAGTCATTATATTTAGTTTAAACATACCCCTACATTCATATCCTTTTCCCACAAACAGACCATTTTTGGTCAATACAAATTTATCTAACTCAAACACCATGCGGAATCCGTGCGTATTCATAAGTGAACCAGACACAAGGTTCTTACGGATATCCGGTACATATATTATATTGTTCAAAGTCAATTCCTTCCCAGAGGTCATCTTTAGCACCATTTTCCCAGACCTTATACTTCAGAGGTGGCAGAATTACCCATGAAGAGCTTCTCCCCATTCTCTACTGGTTCAAAGGTTGTGAAAAGGCCCTTGTCAGAACAAACATGTCTTGAAGCTCCAGTGTCAGTCCACCATTCCCTTGGATTGGACCCAACAAGATTGACTTCAAAAACGACTGCAGACAGACTTATGTCTTCTACATCTTTTGTGATTCCATCTACCAGGTTGGCTTCATTCTTCTTCTTCTTTGGTAGTCGGCAATCTGAAGCCCTGTGACTCATCTTGTCACAATTAAAGCATTTTCCTTGGAATTTTTGCTTCTTGTCCACTCCGCCTTTAGGTCCTAGCTTGGACCCTTTCTTTGGCTTGTTCTTCTTAGCCTTGGAGCTTTGATCATGCTCCACAACATTTTCTTTTGCCCCAAACATACTAGACGAGGCTCCTGTCTTTTCAGCACGTCTGTTATCTTCTTCAATGCGGAGCCTAATAACAAGGTCTTCAAGGCTTATGGCCTTTCGCTTGTGCTTTAGGTAGCTCTTGAAATCTTCCATGAAGGGGGTAGCTTCTCAATAATAGTAGCTACTTGGAAGGGTTCACACAGTGTCATCCCCTCTGCCTGGATCTCATGGAGAATCAACTGAAACTCCTAAACTTGACTGATTACAGTTTTGGAGTCGACCATTTTATAATCGAGGAAGCGTCCCACCACAAATTTCTTGGAACCAGCATCCTCAGTTGTATATTTATGGTCTAGCGACTCCCACAGCTCCTTTGCCGTTTTCTTATTACAATATACACTATATAATGAATCGGTCAAACCATTCATTACATAGTTCCGGCATAGGTACTCAGATTGTTTCCAAGCATCTACTGCAGCAAGAACTTGGAAATCTTGCTCCTCTTCTCTGACTTTTGGAGCCTCTTCAGTCAAGAACCTCGCAAGGTTCAATGTAGTCAGATAAAACAGCATTTTTTACTGCCACATTTTGAAGTTCAACCTATTGAACTTCACAGGCTTCTCTCTATGGTGTGCTGCTGGTACCATTGGAGTCATAAGAGGGTTTGGCACTCGAGCCATAGTAGGGACTGGCACTGCCACTGCAGATGCCACAGCAGGCTGTTGAGAACCAGCCATATTCTCAGCATTGACAACATCAGCATTGTTGTTTGCTATCTCTGAAATTAATCAATCAAAGATTATTAATTTCAGTACAAATTTGTTCCCAAGAAAGGCCGGAGGGTTCACAAACAGGTCCCACTTAAAATCCCGCCTCCTAGACAGAATTTCAAAGAAATTCCCAGGAAAGACGTGGAGGGGTCACAGTTGCTTCCTCTTCAAACTCGGTCTCCTTAGACAGGACACAAATTCTCCTCCACAAGAATTTCACACCAAGAATAATTGTAATAACAAAGTAGCAGAGCAATATATATACTCAAACAACTAGAATTATATATATTACAAATAAGAGCATAAAGAATTTAATAGATAAATTCTAACATGCAACCTAGCATAAAGAATTTAATAAAATAAATTCTAAAATGCAACCTAGCATAAAGACTTTAATAAAATAAATTCTAACATGCAACCTAGCATAAAGAATTTAATAAATTCTAACATGTAACCTAATAAAGCATAGGATCAGTTTTAAGATTGTAGGATATAATTAACATGCAATATAAGGTTACAAATGGTTACAAGCGAATATAACAAAACTTTATAATAAAGTTACCAAAAGTTTGCTCCTAATTTGAACAGAATTTCAGTTGCACTTCGGAAATCCTATGAAACAAAAACACTGTTAACTGTCGAGGCCTGTGTACCACACAGTGTCCTTAAAACTGATTCGCTCCCTCCACCAGAATGCTTGAGGAATTTGCAAGCGTCAGTCTCCCAGGATACAACGACGAAGAGTAGTAGGCGAAGCACCAACACCTCTACTCTACGAACTAGAAACTTTTAGAACTCTACTCACTCTTGGATTTCTAGAACTAAAATTCTGGAAAGACTAAAACCAGAAACTAACCACTTAAACACTCAAAAGAAAACTTAATAGCTACGAAGAGAATTAGAGAGACTGACAGAAAGCTGAGAGCTTTTTGGTGTAAAGAATGAGGAAGAGGAGGTCTGTTTATATAGCTGGTGAAAAGAGAGGTTACAAAAACTAGCTCTAATGCTCCATAATGCCAATAACTTGGCTGTTACACTTGCTGCCCAAAACTGAACGTTTTAGCACTAATGCTTGGTTGTTACTCTTGCTGACCAGAATTGAATAAAATGGCAGTTTCTGAGCCAAAAACGTTCTTCTAGAAGCAGCAAAATGAAAAAAGAAACTAGAGAAAAATAAACCTAGCCGCGGCAAAAGGTTAGCATTACAAGAGTCCAAGATTTCGGCCCGACATTCATGTCCACAGGTGTGGGCACACACGAGCCAATGCAAATTCAGGCCCAAGCCCGAAGATTTGCACCCCCCCTACGCGCGCCTGAGAGAGCATCTTGGCTACACATAGTTACACCTATGAAAAGTGCAACTCTATATAAAGCACAAGTTTGAAAGCTTCCCAACTAATGTGGGACAAGCTTTCCATATTTCTTCCTCTATTTTTTCCAATACCAACAAGCATACTTTGAGCATCAATTTCTCATTCACCCAAGCTCCAATTTGGACACATGATATATCAATTCAATCTACTCATAGAGTAGAATAAGATTATGCCAAGACATTACACTTTTACAAAGTGGGTCCCACTTTAATTTATGCTCCAAATTGGCTAATGAAAATAGAATTACAATTTTAATTTGGGCTTTACTACACATATGAGCTCTCAAGCCCACTTAAGCCCAAATCACCATTTCAAATATATGGCCCATTTTCTAACATCTCCTGCCTTTCCCCTACTCGTCGAGCCAAGCAGCCAGTGGACCTCCATCTCTGGTCATTCAACTTCCCGGTGAGCCACCCCGACCCCCGTTGGCGTCGTCGCATCTCAGGCGATGGCTTGGAGTCGTCACGCGCGAAGAGAAACCGCAAGGGGAATTCAACACCTTGCCATTTTCGGTGAAACTTGACCGCAAGTAGATTTCCCCACCACCATCTTAGCCTACCCAAGCCTTGAGTGAGCACCTCCAACCTACAGCTGCCGTAAATCGCCGCCGTTCATCGGAGTTAGTGAGTTTCTCTAATTTTCGTCATTTTTGTAACAAAATAATGACATTTATATGATTACTTTTGGAAATGTGGTGAAATTGAAATTCCTCTTGTTGAAGATGATGAGAATAAATAATGGAGAAGGCTAGGTTAATTAATTTGAAGTTGGATCTGAATTTAGGACAATTTTCAGATTTGAATAATGTATTTATCTAATTATTTTCAGAAAAATGAAATTTTATAATTATTTTCGTGAACTAATTAATGCGCTCATGAAACTTTAATGGGAAAAAAGAGAAGATTGAAACGGGAATAACTATAGAAGTTTTGTATTGAATTGAAATCTGAAAAACAGAAAATTTTCAAATTATAAATGTGATATTTTTCTAAATATTTCTAAAAATGGTATTTTTGTAACTTTCGGATTTAAGGCCAGTTTAATACTTAGGGTCTCAAAATGAAGTTTTGACCTCAAATTCAGATTCAGTGAGGTCGAGAGACGAACTTTGATTTAAAATATCGATATGTTTCGAAATAGCTCAAATTTCGAGACACGAGGCTTGTGAATAGTCTTGTTTTGCGTGCTATGGGTCGGATTTTAGCTCGGAACCCAAATTGATCGAATTATATTTCCAATCTAGCTATTTTGAACGCTAGAAATTCAGTGATGATGTCTATTTCTCCATTCGAAACTCCGTTGGAAAAATGACATTTCAAAGCAAGCGATTGAGAGTTCGAAAACGACCTCCGACTCTCTGAGCGAAGGCCAGACAAAGTCAAACGCTCTCAATACCACTGCAGCTATCTAGTCACTCGATCGGGGTAGGGATTTGATTATTTGATCTTAAAATTGATTTAATTTTGATTTTCACATATTTTGGATAAATATAAAATTTTGTGAAATATTTGATTAAAATGTGTTTTATAAATGTTTTAATATGATTTGATATTTAAACTGCCTGGGAGGTACGTCACACTGGTTGGCATGTCAAATATTTTATTTTGAACTGTTTTCTACAGGAACTAAATTTTATTGGTTTTGATGAAAACGGCTGTTGTGCTGCCGAAATTTTTATAAAATCTGAATTGCACGAGAATTTATTTTTGAGAGTTGAACTTGGCCGAAAATATTGCATGGTTTGTTTTAATGATTTTGTGGAAAATGATATATATTCTCATTCTTGATATCCACATAGCATTACATGTATTCATTGTACCTATGCGGCCGATGAACTTACGATATCCCTACTGGGTGCTCGGACTTACGGTATCCCTTCAGAGTGTTTAAACTTACGGTACCCTATCTAGGGTGCTCAGACTATATATCTTACTCACGGTCACTAATTCAAGTGACTTGGACATAGTATACATGTGCAATCATATATTTGGGTGGCTTACACTATATTGCATACTTGCGATCACCAGTCTTTGGTGGCTCCGACATGTCATTAATTGTATTGCCTATTATGTGCTTGACTTGAATAGATATGTATTGGATTTAATGTGATGTTCTACAATGATTTGGAATATTTAAACCTTTGGACAATGATTTCATTTTTAAAGTATGTTTTATAATGGTTTAGAATATTTGAACCTTTAGAAAATGATTTGATTTGAGATGATGTTTTACAATGGTTTAGAAGATTTGAACATTTGGACAGTATTTTCAATTGGATTTTTGAAGACTGTTTGAATATTTTACTGACCATATAAGATATTTAAAGTAAGTATTTATATTGGTTAACAACCTGTAATTGAATCTCTGCTAAAAATTCACGTGCTCACCCCCTTACTTCCTTCCACTTTCAGGTATTTGTGTAATTGAGGTAGTGGTCTTGATGGTTAGATAAGTTGCTTGGCTTGTGCCTACAAACTTATTTCTATTCCCTGGTGGGTGTTTATATCTTATTTAATTTCTTTTATTCGTTCAAATATTTAGCCAAATTTATTGTTCTTACTGAGTGGATGTATGAGGGCAATTAATACTACAAATTTGAGTACTTGGAATTACAAATAATTTTATGTAAATAATTTTTGGATATTGGACCTAAGGTTTTAATCGAAACTTATTATACCAAAATTTATAGTTTAACAACAGTTTTTCAATTAATTAATTTGGAATTTCTCTAACTTTTAAATGAGGGTTTTTCTTGAGAAATTAAAACAAATGGGAAGTCCCTTAATCTTTAAAATTTACATACTTTGAAGGAAAAAAAATTAAAATTCTGAGTACTCAATTTTTTGGAATTTTAGAAAATTACTGTTTATCACTGTTTTAACTTAAAATTACTAAAAATCACGACTTTAGTTTCCGGTCGTGACAATATCTACTATGATGACAAGTGTTCTTCAATCGGAAATCTAAGTTTTCTTCGTGTTTTAATCTTTCAAACAGGAGCTTCCAAGGAGAAGTAGTGCATGAAATTTGTCAGTTCTTCAGGTTGCAAGAATTAATTAGACATTTCATATCCTCGCCATCATTGCCAATGTGACAATTCATCATTAACTTTCCTAGATTTGAAGCTTTTTACCTGTGAAAATCTCGCAGTACAACATGGAGCCTATTTCACAAAAACCAAAAAAAGGACTAATTTTGGAGAATTTTAAACCCAAAGAACAACTACTAAACAAGCAAAAAGGGTTGGTAAAATAAAAGTAAAAAAATAATTAAAAAAAAAAAAAAAGCAAACTTGAACTTTTTATTTATTTTTCACTTAATTGGTCTAGGATTCTTGAGAGTGTGTAGGAAGAGAATGGAGGGATTCTAATCTTATTTAGGCCACTCTATTTATAAATTCACAATGAAAGAATTGAAAAAACTTTTTATTTATTTTTCTTTTGAGGATGAAGGCTTATTATTATTTTTGCTATAATAAATTTGGGCTTCAATGACGAAGAGAGAGAGAGAAAGAGAGAGAGAGAGAGAGAGAGAGAGGTGATTTGCAGTATATATTGCTTTGCTGGAAATGTGGGAGAATATTTGGGAATTAATAGCACTGATTGACCATTATAATTATAGGAGCCATCGAATAGTATTTATGAAACACAAAACTAGATGGCTGCTAAGATTATGAGCAAGAAATCTTTTAATTTCTAATGTTTTGCAGAATGAGTTTGAAAGAGAAAGCAAATAGAGAGGAGAACAAAAGTTCCTCTAAACTTTTCTCTCTTTTTCTTTTTTTCCTTTTTCTATTTAAGCTTTATTTTATGTGTTGATCATATATATCTATGGGTAAACAGAAAACAACTCTATGGTATAGGGAATGACCCTACACTAGAATCTCACTATAATAATAATAATAAAACTTCGTTGGAAAAGGAAAGTGCAGCAAAGAAAATTTTAGAAGGAATGGCGGTAAATGAGAGAAAGAAAAAAAAATCCTTAGTACTCTCATATTTCTGAGTACTCTATCACCCTAAAATTAGAGTTTGTCACTATATATCTATGATCAAATATAGGAAAACTTACGTTGATACTTCATGTTTTATGCTAAAAATAGGGTTTTTAGCATGATTAGTCTCTGAATTTTTCGATGATTTGCAATGTATCCCCTGAATTTTTTTTTTGGGCAATTAGGACCCTGAATTTATAATTTTTGGCATGATTAGCCCCTGAATTTTTCGTAGATTTGCAATGTATCCCCTGAACTTTTTTTTTGGCAATTAGGACCCTGAATTTAGGGTTTTTGGCATGATTAGTCCTTGAATTTTTCACTGATTTGTAATATATACCCTGAGTTATATTCAAATTTTTAAACAATTAAAAAATAAATTGCAAATCAACGAAAAATTCAGGGGCTAATCATGCCAAAAACTCTAAATTCAGGGTCCTAATTGCCAAAAAAAAAAAGTTCAGGGGATACATTGCCAAAAATTCTAAATTCAGGGTCTTACTTGCCAAAAAAAAAAATTCAGGGGATACATTGCAAATCATCGAAAAATTCAAGGACTAATCATGCCAAAAACCCCTAAAAATATAGTGACATCCCTTTGAATAAAAGATGTCTACACTAACACACCTCTAACTGTCAAAAGAATTATAATGCTCTAGTTAAATTTGACTAAAATTTTATCTTTGATCGACCGTTAAATTTTCGTTTGATTTATCTTTGACTGACTGTTAAACAACATTCAATTGTTAAAATTCAGATAATAACATAGCTAAGTGAAAATTGAATCGATTCTCCCTTAGACACATACGATAACATTGCTCTCTTGAAAGTTATAAAGCAATTTTTTTAGAAGTAAAAAGGAGTTTGTTCGTATAATTATTATCCATGCACTAATATTCAACTGTAGGTACGACCCAAATTGGGGGTTGCTCTGAAATTTTGGCATTAAGGGATTCTATGGAATAGTGACGCTCTGTTTTCCCACTTCCAACATCGTACACGCCCAAATCATGAAGCCTGCAATCACTGGCATAGTAAACGGTGTCATAGTCATGGGTAAAGTATATGCAATTAGGTCGACACCCCGAAAACTTCGAAGACATGACTGATATGGAGGAATTATCCCCCAAAAACAAAGAAATATCTCCTAAGTTTTCCATCTCAACCCACTTTGGCCCACTNGACACACGAGGGTTTTTGAGTTTTTATGCAATCAGGTTTATAACATTGTTTATGTCATTGAGGTAATAATGTGCAGAAAATGAATCCCTCGAAAGTTTTTTGCCTTTCCTCGAAAAGTCCAGGTTCCAAACAGTACCTTATATTAAAATTTAAATAGGAAAAACTGGCTTTATTCAGAACCGAATCCAAAATATTAGAAAACACATAAAAGCAAAAACAAACTAATATTATTATTATTATTATCAAGGAAGATAAGTCGAGAATCCTAAAAATGGCTTTAGGTGATGAATTTTACATCTATATATCCACGTATTTCATGTGTATATTTATAAAGAAGCACATAAATGGTTTCTTTTGTCATTTATGAAAACTTTGTTTTTTCTTTAATTTTTTTCTAGGGAATTTGATACGGATAGTGGTAATTTAGACACAAATAACATTTTTAGGAGTGTTTTGACGAGTAAGATCGGATTACTTTTGAGGTTACATTGAAAAAGGGATGTTGATTCGAGATATTTCTACGAGTATTGGATTATTGTTAATTAATAATTTAGTTATGAATAGTTTAAAGAGTTGAAAAATAGAAACTAAGGAGATTTGATTAAATTGTAATTAGGAATATTTCTATGGTTTTAAATTGTGATTACATGCCTACTGGAACTAGCTCAATAGATGAGGCGGGGTGGGAATTAGGTATTAGCTCAGTAGTTCGACTCTCAGGGTACATAAATTATTTTTCTTTCTTTTTACTATGTGGCTGAGTGCTCAATGGATCGAAGAATGCTGTAAATTCTTCAATTTCAAGAATTTTCACCACAACAGCTATCGCTTGAAGAGATTGAGAAGCTACACACTCAATTGTTGGATATTCAGAGGCAATTAGATTAGTTTTAATACTCATGTTTCGGATCGTTTCTGAGGCTAGACCACAATCATTTCACACGAGCAGGCGAGCAGCCTGATCTAGATGAAAAATGACAACTATCGTACGATTAGCTATTTTTTTTTACATTTTATGTATGACACTTGATGTAGGTTTGAATATTGTGAACATTTTATCTATTTTTAAATTATAGTTAATGATAATTTAATGTTTTAAGATTGTGGTTTGGTTTTACTTAATAATTTTTCTATTTTCATATTAGTATTAATTGTGATATATTAATAATAAATTATGGTTTTTTTTTTAGAACTTAAAAATTAACACCTTTTGTCGTCACAGTAGCAATTATTTTTTTATAAAATTTTTAAAAAAAATCAGTAAAATTAATATCTACTACCAGGAGAAGTGTGGTCATAGTAGCATATCTATAATGAGCTATTGTAGTTAATTATTTTCTAAAAAAAAAAAAAAAAGAAAAGTGAACTGAAAAAAAATACCTGAAGTTTTAATATTCTGCAATTTAAACCTTGAAATTTAGACTCCGCAAAATAATACTCTGAGATTAAGAATTTTTAAAAATTAATTAATACTCTGAACTGACTTTTTGGTCATTTTTAGTAATAAAAAAATTAATATATTTTATTAAAATAATATTAGTCCTTATTATTCTCCTTAATTTTGATGATATTATTTTTTTTACTAGTTAAAATTATTCAAAAAATCAAATCATGATATTAATTTTTCAGAAATTCTTAATCTCAAAATATTATTTTGTAGAGTACAAATTTTAGAGTTTAAATTGTAGAACACTTAAACTTCAGAATATTTTTTTTACAGTTTACCCTTGAAAATAATATCTACTACAATGATAGATGTTGTCGCAGTAGATGTAAAACAATTTATCATTACAAATTATATCTGTAAAAACCCAACTTTTATAAGGGTATTTTAGTACTTTTATCTTAAGAGAACATGCTACATATCTCTCTCTCTCCATCTCACGATCTCATCATCTTTCTCCTGTCTTTCCTCTGCTCGTCCACCCAAGTAGCAGTTGGACATCCATCTCCGAACGTTCAGCTTCCCGGCGAGCCACCCCGACCCCCGCTGGCGCCGTCGCAACTCAGGCAGTGGCTTGGAGTCGTCACGCGCGAAGAGAAACCGCAAGGGCAACTCGGCAACTCGCCATTTTCGGCGAAACTCGACCGCAGGTGGATTTCCCCACCACCATCTCAGCCTACCCAAGCCTTGGGTGGGCTCCTCCAACCTACAGTCACCGTAAATTGCCATCGTTCACCGATGTAATTTTTGTCAATTCAAATTTCTCTTCTTGAAGATGATGAGAATAAATAATGAAGAAGGCTAAGTTAATTGATTGGAAGTTGGATCTGACTTTACGACGGTTTTCAGATTTGCATAACGTATTTTTCTTATTATTTTTAGAAAAATGATATTTTTGTAATTATTTTTGTGAACTAATTAATGCGATCATGAAACTATAATGGGGAGAAAGAGGAGATTGAAACACGAATAATTATATTAGTTTTGTGTTGATTCGAAATTCGGAAAATGAAAAATTTTCAAATTGAAAATGTGGCATTTTTAAAATATTTCTAAAAATAGTATTTTTGTAACCTTCGGATTAAAGGCTGTTTAATGTTTGGGATCTCGAAACGAAATTTTGATCTCAAATTCAAATTCAGATGCTTGGGATCTCGAAACGAAATTTTGATCTCAAATTTAAATTCAGTGAGGTCAAGAGACGAATTTTGATTTAAAATATCGATATATTTTGAAATGGCTCAAATTTCAAGACACAAAACTCATGAATAATCTCGTTTTACGTGCTATAGGTCAGGTTTCAGTTCGGAACCTAAATTGATCAAATTATATGTCTAACCTATCTATTTTGAACACTAGGAATTCAGTAGTGATATCTGTTTCTCTATTCAAGACTCTGTTGGAAAAATGACATTTCAAAGCGAACGATCGAGGGTTCGAAAATGACCCCCGACCCTCTGAGCGACTGCCAAACAATGTCAAAGGCTCTCAATAGCAAGAAATCTTTTAATTTCTAATGTTTGCATAATGAGTTTGAAAGAGAAAGCAAATAGAGAGGAGAACAAAAGTTCCTCTAAACTTTTCTCTCCTTTTTTTTCCCCCTCATTTTTCTATTTAAGCCGTATTTCCATGTATTGATCATATATATCTAAGGGTAAACAGAAAACAATTCTATGGTAGGGAATGACCCTACACTAGAATCTCACTATAATAATATAATAATAATAATAAATCTTCGTTGGAAAAGAAAAGTGCAGCAAAGAAAATTTTAGAAGGAAAGGCAGTAAATTAGAGAAAAACAAAAAAAAAAAATCCTTAGTACTCTCGTATTTTTGAGTACTCTATCACCCTAAAATTAGAGTTTGTCACTATCTATGATCAAATTTAGGAAAAATTACGTTGATACTTCATGTTTTATGCTAAAAATATAGTGACATCCCTTTGAATAAAAGATGTTTACAATAACACACCTCTAACTGTCAAAAGAATTATATTGAAAGTTATCTTTGATCGACCGTTAAATTCTCGTTTGATTTATCTTTGATCGACCGTTAAACAACATTCAATTGTTAAAATTCAGATAATAACATAGCTAAGTGAAAATTTAATCGATTCTCCCTTAAACACATATGATAACATTACTCTCTTGAAAGTTACAAAGCAATTTTTTGAGAAGAAGTTGTTCATATAATTATTATCCATGCACTAATATTCAACTGTAGGTACGACCCAAATTGGGGGTTGCTCTGAAATTTTGGCAATGAGGGATTCTATGGGATAGTGAAGCTCTGTTTCCCCACTTCCAACATCGTACACGCCCAAATCATGAAGCCTGCAATCACTGGCATAGTAAACGGTATCATAGTCATGGGTAAAGTATATGCAATTAGGTCGACACCCTGAAAACTTCGAAGACATGACTGATATGGAGGAATTATCCCCCAAAAACAAAGAAATATCTCCTAAGTTTTCCATCTCAACCCACTTTGGCCCACTGAAGTCCAATTTGTAAATCGTGAATTTGTCCGTCACACGACTTTCTCTATTCTTGCGATTCCAATAGAAATGTCTAACGATTTGCCAGAGCTCCCTTCCACAAGTTTCTACGAGATATCTCTTGGTGGTTCTACCTTGATTAGCACCATCATCATCGTTTTTATCATCTTCATCATCTTCGTTATTGTTTTCGCTGTTGTCTTGATCGTTGTCATTGTCGCCGTTGTCGTCTTGATCATCATTTTCTTCTACTTCTTCACTGTCTTCATCATTGTCACTGGCGTCGTCGTCAGCGTTATTATTTTCTTCTTCTTCATTGTCTTCATCACTGTTATTGACATCGTCGTCGTCGTCATCATCTTCTTCTCCTCCAGGCTTACCAACAATTAACTTGACGTCCAAATCAGATGATTCTTTCACACTAAATGATATGAGTTGCCCATTGCATGTTACAGCATAAAATTGGTCATCACAGTGCAGAACATCTTCAAATGTTCTCCACCTATGCGTATCCACTCGAGTCCATGTCATGTCTTTACTAGCTAGCTTAATGTAAGCCAATTTGCATAAGTCACTATATATCACGACAACTGTGCAATCATTTGGATTCTCAATCGGATCAGCCGTGATTGTGGCCTTAAAAACATGATAGTCATGTACATCGACATAATCCGCATCGGGAAATAGACATGGTAGACGAATGATTGAGTTTCTTTCTCTACCATTACTCTCTTTGACCATGGAAAATGGTTTGTACAGCGTTACTCCAAAATTCTCGTCTACAGTTATTAGCCATCCTTTGGAAGAGCCACAAAAGCGTTTATTATATGGTACTAACAATTGTGACTCGAGAAACTCATTATCTAAGACATTGTATACTCTCAATGTGTGTTCTTCTTCAATGTTGGGGAGCAAAAGCATTGGAACTTGATTAGATCGCAACATATTCGTGGGTTTATTTTCATTGTACATTGATATGGAATGCCAATGAGAGCAAATGGCGCTAAACCGTAAATAATCTATCGGTGATTCCAATTTCTTCCAAGTCGAGTCCAAAAGGTGTTCTGGCAACCACTTCCAATCTGCCATGGTAAATATATGTAACATATTTTAAACGAAAGATCATTTATTTGAGCGAAAAATAAAAAGAAAAAAAAAACGAAAGATCATTTATAAAAACTTCGTCATAGAGTTCGTAAGAGTTTATGAAAGTGGGGGATGACGTTTGTTTTTGTTGGTCATATTAATTTGAGGTATTTAACAAATAGGAAGAAACCTGTCATTCCTGAATATTGTAAATAAATGCCATAAAAAAAGTCTTCTTCTTTTTTATTAAAAAGAGAAAAGAATACAATGAAAACGATTGAAGCAATTTCCTTGTAATAAATTTAACACCAAAAAAGAAAAAAAAACAATCGGAGCAAAAATAATAAAGAAAAACAATGGCTAGATAACTGAAAAAAATAATAATAATGATAAAAATAAACAAAAAAAAGGACAAAACAAATATGTGTTTCTTCATAAATATGCGTATAAATACGGGAGTAGAAGTAAAAATTCGTTACCTGAAGGCATTCTTACTATTCTCGATCGACTTATATATCTTGCTTGATAATACTCATCTGTTTTTTCGCTCCGATAATTTGCCTGCCTTGATAATTTTCTAATATTTTGGGTTCTATTCAGAAGAGCCAGCTTATCCGTATTTATAATACTAGAGAAAAAGGAATCCTAATTTGACTATATTCACCGTATTTATAATACTAAGAGAAAAAGAATCCTAATTTGACTATATTCACCTGAGCTGTGATCCGCTGATTCAAACCTTGCACCTTAACAGAAGAAGGTTAATTAATTAGAGTCCACTTACTTTTATCCGCTCCTCTGGTCCATCTTCATATGGGCTTAAACCGGCTAAGGTTGGGTCAAAGGTGAAGAGGCTATTCGGCCCGTACGTAACCCATTAATTAAGTTTGGGTTTTACTGAGTTTATGGTACAAAAAAAATTAGAGGAAACTACATAGGATGCCTCTTTTTGACATCCTGTGTAAGTATATGCTCCTTTTTAAAAATTTTAACATTTATATTCTTTTTTAAAATTTTTAATATTAATTTTACCGATCTACCCTTATTTAGACCTGAGGAATTTATTAACGTGGAAACTCCATTAACGGCTTTGGACAGCGGAGACCTCGATGACGAGCCATTGACGGAGTTCGGCGACTGAGGTTTCGCCGACCCAGTCCGAGCCGGCTTCGGCTCTGTTGCGACTGCAAAAATCCGACTGGTTCGTTTGGGGATCGGAATCTGCCTTGCAGAGAGGAGACTCTGTTCGATCGTCCGACGTGGGAGGCCGGGCTCAAGTTTCCTGTCATCGCGAAGCTGCTTGTGGCTGATGGTAGCGCCAAGTCTCACAAGATAGTGCTCATCTTTAATCGCGATGGCCTCGACAAGCTCAAGCCGCCGATTGTGTTGCAGGAGCTCGTGAACCACGGCTGGATGATTTTTCAAGGTGTATGTGGTCCGGAAGTACATCAAACACTCTCAAAAGATTAATATCGTTTGACCCTTTTGTGAGTTGGGTCACTTAAAAAAGTGTGAGAAATGAAACAGTCCCATGTAGGGGGTAGGAGTCGTGTGGGGGTTGAGATATTAAATATGTGAATTGAATGATGGAAAGAAAAAGAACATGAAAAGGTTGTTCTTGAATTTCTGATACATTTGCGATTTTGGGTATGTGTTAATTTTTGGATGGTTTATTTAGTTTCAATTTTTGGTTTTTGTAGAAGGAGCCATTGTGGCATCTGTGGGGTTTCTTTTCACGAATACATAGTTGAAAGAGCTGGAAAGACAAGCTATGATATATAAGTACATGGTGGCCTCTGTTCATGTTCCCCTTGAGCTTCTCTTTCTATTTATCAGAAATCTGTCTGCCTCAGCCGTCTTCCACTACCCCTATAATTTTAACTCTCTCTCTACACACACATACACACATATATATATATATATATATTCTTCTTCAATCACTAATACTCAACTAGTCATTTAACATTAGATATGGGTATTTCTGAGTTCATTTTTTTCTTTCTCAACAGAACAAAATCTTTAATGTTTATAATATATAATATTGGTAAATAAGTACTTTACTAAATGAGTAATTTATCAGGTATAATGGTAAATATGTTAATGTGTTTCATTAATAAATTTTTTGAAGTAATGGTAAATAAATTATACACCACCTTTTAATAGTGGTAAATAAGTAATTTATTAGTGGTATAATGGTAAATATGCTACCGTCTATAAGTAATAAAAAATTTTGTCACGGTAAATAAATTATATACTACCTCTTAATAGTGGTAAATGAGCAATTTACCAGGGGTTTAATAGTAAATATGCTACGTATATAAATGGTAAAAAATTTTAAGTCATGGTAAATAAATTATTTACCACCTCTTAATAGTGGCAAATAAGTAATTTACCAGGAGTATAATAGTAAATATACTGCCGTCTATAAGTGGTAAAAAAATTTTGTCACGGTAAATAAATGATATACCACCTCATAATAGTGGTAAATAAGTAATTTACTAAGAGTAATAGTAAATATACCACCACTTATAATTAATAAATTTTTTTCAAGTCATAATAAATAAATGATATACCACTTCATAATAATGGTAAATAAGTAATTTGCTAAGTGTATAATGGTAAATATGTTACCGTCTATAAGTGAGAAATTTTTTCAAGTCATGGTAAATAAATTATATACCATCTCATAATAGTGGTAAATAAGTAATTTACCTAGAATATAATGGTAAATATGCTTCCATTCATAGGTGGTAAATTTTTTTAAAAGTCTTGGTAAATAAATCATATACCACCTCTTAGTAGTGGTAAATGAGTAATTTACCAAAGGTATAATGGTAAATATGCTACCGTCTACAAGCAATAAAATTTTTTAAGTCATGGTAAATAAATCATATAACACCTCTTAGTAGTAGTAAATAAGTAATTT
>JXTC01000131.1:254374-267343 GCA_002914845.1 Trema orientale | reverse complement strand
GAAATGGACAAAAGGAAAAAAGGGGAAAAAAAAAAAACTAAAATTTGAAAAAGAAAATGAAAAAAAAATATAAAGGTGAATGAGATTCGAACCATTGACCTGAAGGGAGAAATGAAGAAGCGTTAGACAAAGCTAAACCACAAAACCAACTTATCTTATTGCTTACATGTCAAGTTTTTTAATATATAACTAATTCTGTGTTTTTCACATTATTTTTGCAAAAATGACAATCACATCCCGTATGTATATGAATTATTTTAGAGCACCCGTATGTTTGTAATTTTTTTTTCTTTTAACCGTAAAAGTCTTAAGAACCCTTCTTTTTTCCCATAATGTCACATGAACTCTGCTCCAAAAGAAATATTGATCCCAAGTATCCCACTGAATGGGGGAGAAGACTAGCTCGGTCCCTGCACTTTTTTTATCTTTTCGTGTCTTTATTATCGAAGTTGATCACTAGTAAAGATGAGGGCTTTCCATGTTGCTGTTCTAACATTATACATGTGCCTTAAGATCATTATGATTTTAAGTCATCAAGAATTTTTCAGCATGGTCACTATTAGTGCAAGAAAAATAGCCAGAAATGATCAGACTGACCGGCTGGCCTTGCTCGCCATCAAAGCTCAGATTACGGAGGATCCTTTCAGGGTCACAAGCTCTTGGAATGAATCTCTCCATTTCTGCAGATGGCAAGGTGTTTCATGCAGTCACAAGCATCAAAGAGTCACTCAATTGAATTTGCCATCCAAGAATTTGACAGGGTACCTGTCTCCTTTTATTGGAAATCTGAGTTTTCTTCGAGTCATTGATCTCTCAGATAATAGTTTCAAAGGAGATCGTGTACTACTTGAAATCAGTAACTTGTTTAGGTTGCAAAAGTTGCTTTTATCAAACAACTCATTAGGAGGATTTATACCGTCTGGTTTATCAAATTGCTCTAAGTTGAGAATCCTCGAGTTGGGAAATCCCTTTTCAGCTTGGGTTTTTACCCGAGTTAATGGTATTGCATGTTGGGAGAAACTCATTGGAAGGAAGTATTTCACCACGCCTAGGGAATCTTTCATCTCTTCGAGTATTTTCTTTGTCGTCCAACAAGTTGGATGGGGAGATTCCAGTGAATTGTAAATCAGAAAATATCAGATTTTGGATATTTGCTGAATTAATAAAATGACATTTTTCTATTTGAATTTGTACATAATTGGTATGTCTTTAAATATCAGAAAATCCCTAGTTTATTTATGTAACCACAAATTTAGTATATAAGTGTTATATACATGAGAATTAAATTTATGGATAATAAACTAAATATAGTCCGTAATAATTAATTAAAGTTTGGGATCTTTAATTAAATATTATTAGTACGGTCCATTAACATTGAGAATGTAATAGTCTTATTCGGACTATTAATGTGTTGACATTACAATGGAGGTACTTTATATAATTCGATTATATAGGACTGGACCAGACATGATTTGAATCTCACATAAATTCCGTTAACTGTTGNAGGTTGCAAAAGTTGCTTTTATCAAACAACTCATTAGGAGGATTTATACCGTCTGGTTTATCAAATTGCTCTAAGTTGAGAATCCTCGAGTTGGGTGGTAACAATCTCACAGGGGAAATCCCTTTTCAGCTTGGGTTTTTACCCGAGTTAATGGTATTGCATGTTGGGAGAAACTCATTGGAAGGAAGTATTTCTCCACGCCTAGGGAATCTTTCATCTCTTCGAGTATTTTCTTTTTGTCGTCCAACAAGTTGGATGGGGAGATTCCAGTGCCAATAGGCCAACTGAGGAGCTTAACCTACTTTAACGTTGGTAACAATATGCTCTCAGGTATGGTCCCTTCATCCATCTATAACATTTCATCCCTTACCCTATTATGTTTTTTCAATAACCAATTTCAAGGAGTCCTTCCACACAACATAGGTCTTACCCTTCCTAACATCCGAATTCTTGGAACATGGGGAAACCAACTCAGTGGACCGATCCCAGTATCATTATCAAATGCTTCAAACCTTTTGGCAATAGATATCTCGAAGAACAAATTCTCTGGAGGTCTCCCCTCTATTTTTGGAAATCTCAAGAAACTTAATGTTCTATCTATATATGGTACTGATCTTGGCTCTGGACCTGAAGCCAATGACCTGAACTTCTTCACCTCTTTGACCAATTGTAGCAATTTGAGACTGCTTGATCTTGGGAATAATAACTTCGGAGGGAAGTTGCCAAATTCTATAGGTAACCTTTCAGCTCAACTTGAGATTCTACAACTACCAGAAAACCACATTTCAGGAAATATTCCTTCTAGTATAGGAAAGCTTATAAGTTTAGGTTCATTGCATATGGATTCTAATGAGCTCAGAGGAACCATCCCCACATCCATTGGGAAACTTCTTAAGTTGCAAGAATTGAACTTTAGTCAAAACGAATTATCTGGAGAAATACCCTCCTCCTTTGGAAATCTTACATTGCTAACCAAGCTCTGGTTGAATGGAAACAATCTTCATGGAAGCATCCCTTCAAGTCTTGGAAACTGCCAAAAGTTGCTTTTGTTGAACCTCAGTGAAAATTCCCTTAGTGGTACTATTCCTCCAAGCGTAATTGGTTTGTCTTCTTTGTCAATATATCTCGATCTGTCTAGGAATCATTTAAATGGTTCTTTGCCTTGGGAAGTTGGTAACTTGAAAAGCCTTGCTGCTCTGGATGTTAGTCAAAATGCCTTGTCCGGCGATATTCCTGGGAGCCTTGGGGACTGTACTAGTTTACAAGGGATTTATATGGAACATAACAACTTTGAAGGAACCATACCAGAATCTTTGCGTTCACTGAAGGGTATTGAAGCTATGGATCTTTCAAATAATAACTTGTCTGGACATATCCCAAAAGACCTTGCTAAATTAGCCTTGTTGTCAAAATTGAACTTGTCTTTCAATGATCTCCAGGGTGAGCTCCCAACAGGAGGTGTTTTTGGTAATGTTACTGCAATTTCAGTTGTTGGTAATAACAAGCTTTGTGGGGGTATACCCGAACTACATTTAGCAGCATGCTTTAAGAAAGAGCTGAACAAACGAAACTTGTCTCATTTAAGCAAGCTGATAATCTGCGTAGCCTGCAGCCTACTTGGAGTCTGCTTGGTGTTGTGTTTTCTGATCATATTCTGGTGCAAGGACAGAAAAAGACCGTCAGAATCTTTTCAAAGGAATCCGTTCATCAATATTTCATATGGGGAGCTTCTGAAAGCAACCAATGGATTCATTGGAGACAATCTGATTGGTGTAGGTAGTTTCGGTTCGGTATATAAAGGAATTCTTGAACCACATCAAACACATGTGGCAGTGAAGGTCTTCAACCTTGAAAAGAGGGGAGCTTCCAAGAGTTTCATGGCTGAATGTGAAACTCTAAGAAATACTCGACATCGAAATCTTGTAAAAATCATAACTGCTTGCTCGAGTGCGGATTACCAAGGTAATGACTTCAAAGCCCTTGTTTATGAACTCATGCCAAATGGAAGTCTTGAAACTTGGTTGCATCCACTTCCGCAAACCAACAATGAAGATAAGAAAAGGTTAACTCTGTCTCATCGATTGAATATGGTCATTGATGTCGCATATGCTATTGATTATCTTCATAGCCATACTGAATCACCAATCATACATTGTGACTTGAAGCCGAGCAACATTCTTCTTGACCAAGACATGACTGCACATGTGGGTGATTTTGGTTTGTCAAGAATTATTGCTGATCAGATTTCTGAAAATAACACGAGCTCTGTTGGAATAAAAGGGACTATTGGATATGCAGCTCCAGGTAACTCTACTTTTTTTCATATTAACTCCTTTGAGAGCCATGATTTTGGTTTATGTTGTGATAACATTTGCTTTGTTTTGATGTACTGCAGAATATGGAATGGGAAGCAAGGTCTCAGCCGAGGGAGATATATACAGCTTTGGTATCCTCCTGCTTGAGATATTCACAGGAAAAAGACCAACCGATGGAGAATTCGGAGATGGAGAGAACATAAATATGTTTGTCAAAATGGCTTTGCCTGAAAAAGTGGCAGAGATAGTTGATCCTAATCTTGTTCCAGAAAGAGAAGAAGAGCAAGCATCTAGCAGCAATAGATCTGTGCAAGCAGCAAATAGGAGCAAGATACATGAATGCTTAATTTCAGTACTTAGGATTGGGGTCATGTGTTCTAACGAATCGCCAAAGGAAAGGATGAAAATCAATGATGTCCTTAAGGAACTACTTGCAATTAAAAACATGCTTCTTGAAGATGGACGGTATAAAAAATACAAACTCAATAAAATCTCTCATCTTATCTCAGCAGTTACGCTTAATCTAGCTACTGTAATATGAATTTTACATGCCTGATTGTTCATTATCATCTGCAGGAGCAATTACCAAGACCGAAATCTTCACCTAGCTTGAAAATGTTCTGTTGTAATGTCTACTACCAGTTGAAGGCCTGTGGGAAACGAGTTTCTGTACTCCAGTAGCTAGCAATAAAGCTTTTCAGAACTCCTTTTCTCATCATAAGTAATTGAAGTGTGTTCTTTAAAAGTGTGATTGTTATGTGGTGTGATCTTGGTTATTATCCAAACCATAAATGATGCTTAATTATGCTGATTTGATAATTGGTACAAGTGTTTTGGCTATTGTTTCACATATTCGTGCTAGTATATTGGCTTAGGAAAATCAACATACTTATTTCTTTAGTCTATTTTTTCCTCTAATGGCTTTTTGTTAATACACCTACTTAGCCAAAAACATAGTTTTGATCTAAATTATACAAAACAGAAAATAGAGAACACAAGTATCTTTTCGTGGTTCGGTCTAGTTGTCTACGTCCAATATGGGAGACCAACAACACCAACTGTTTTACTAATCTCTCTTGCCGCTCTCTCATCATCTCGCCGAGTATAAGATCTATCTGCGGAGTTTAGAATAGACGTCTAAACAGCAATAAAAATAGGAATCTTAATACAAATCAATGCATTTGCAAATTCTATCTAGGTAGTCCTAATACCAAGCAACTATTCTAATCCTACAAAAAAATCTCCCTAATCACACCTAGCCAACTCCTAGTTGAACTAGAATATTTTTAATTGACAACCACATATGCAACACTTTTGACCATTGAAATTTTGGCTTTTAGAATTTACACAGGAAGAGTGTGTGTGCGTGTGAGAGAGAGTAACTGATTTGTGTAGGGCAATTCATGTTTGGTCATTTTGTTATACGGTTACCAGGAAAAGAAAACGGTTGATAAGGAAATTAGCCTCTTCAAGTTCAGGACTAAACAACTATCGTCTTGCAAATACTAACAAATTCTTATATATGTTTAGAAATATTTTTCTATCAGGTTTGATTTTTTTGAGAAAGAAAGAGCTTTGATACTCCAGCACAACTGTCTAACTTGCTCTGTTAGTGTTCTGTTTTTTTTTTTTTTTCCTTCTTTTATTAAAAAAACCTCCTAAGAGCTTCTACTTATTACTACAACAATTAATTAATGTCTGAAGATAAACTTTTACATATTGATGTATGAAAGGTGTAGTGAATAAATATACATGGCTCAGATAAGGAAAGAAAGTTCTCACAAAGTATGAACAAGTCACCTTCAAGCTTGTAACAGACTCGAGCCCACTCAAGCCAGTGGCAAGGTGTTTGATGCAGGTCACAAGCATCAAAGAGTCACCAAGTTGAATTGTTCATATATCCAAGAGTTTAACCAGGTACCTATCGCCTTTTATTGGAAATCCGAGTTTTCTTCGAGTCCTCGATCTCTCTCAGACAATAGTTTCAAAGGAGAACAAGTACTTGTTGAAATCAGTAACTTGTTCAGGTTGGAAAATTTGCTTTTGTCAAACAACTCATTTACCATCCAATTTATTAAATTAGCCTAAGCTGAAAATCCCAGCTTAGATTTTTTCTAGAGTTAATGGTATTCGTTTTCTTATCTAGTTAAGGATTGGGATTCCTTATTGCTTAAATACACTTTTGCCTTAGGGTATTAATTAATTACACTTAAATTTAAGTGTGTGGAGTTTAGATACTTGCTTACAAGTAGGGGTGGCAATCTGTGTCGTGTCGTGTTTAACCTAATTAAATCGTGTCGTTAACAGGTTAACCTACGTGCACCTATTTAATGAAAACGACATGTAGATTGATAGGTCAAAACGTATATAAATAGTATAATTGTTAGTTTACTCGATTTTTTTAATTAAGTTTTACTATAGTAAGATAAATTAGTTCATTAGCTTTATGTTTATTATTTTATTTACAAGAAATTCATGAAAAAATATTTTTTTGAAAATAATTATTTAATATAATTTATTAAAAAATTACTTAATCGTGTCAATTCGAGTCAATTTCGTGTCAAGCAGGTTCAGCTAATCGTGCGGGTTTCGAGTCGTGTTATCGTGTCATGACCTATATTGCCACCCCTACTTACAAGTCCAGGTGTGAATAGTGAACAAGAAGGTTTAGGGTTTATTATTATTATTATTATTATTTATTATGGAGCAAGAGTTATAACTATTTTCTTTTATCCTATTAGGACTTCAACTATTCTTCTCCCACACACACACCTCATAAGTTCTAGACCAATTGAAAGTTAATATACAGTATACTCCTTTAATTGTTTCTAATGACAACCGAAACATCATGGATCATATGGTACCGAGTTAGGATTTATCAAGTTTAAAAACAAGGTTAATAATTTGCAAACGTTGAGAATCCGGATAATAGCACATTAATTGTTTTCATCCAGATTATAAAATTAGTGGTTAATTCTGTGACAGCCATCTTGAGTTTTGCCTGTGTTTTATTTCTGCATTGAAGTAATTAATAGATCAGGCTAAAATAAATCTAAGGTCGGCGTACCAAACATCAAGTCGTTGTAGTATAGTGGTAAGTATTCCCGCCTGTCACGCGGGTGACCCGGGTTCGATCCCCGGCAACGGCGAGATTTCTTTTTCACAAAATATCGACTATCAACGACATGTAGTTCATTCACATTGTCTTGTCTCGGTTGACCTTTGTCGTTAATGATTGAGAAACGACATATCGTTTATGTACATACACATTCTTTTTGTGGCTAAATAGACTCTTTCTCTACATCAATAGTCATTCAAATTACAATTTAGCGTATATGAATCATTGTACAGTTCTAACTCTAATCATTTCAGCTCATAAATTTTTCTTCAAATAAAGGAATATATGAGAATTGTTAGGGGTGATATAATATCACTGTCACGAATGGCCGCCGTTCGCAAGCCAAGCTTCATTTGGGAACCCAATTTAGTGGACCCATTCAAATTTCAATTTCAATTGGTTTGTGAAAAAAAAAAAACACTATTCCAGTATTTTAATTCGCATCGAGGATTATTGTATTAACTTTTTTACGTCAATATTATTCAAGTAAATGTACAAACGTATATTCCTTTTGAAGCAGAGTTCATGTGACATTTTGGGAAAACAAGTAAAAGTGTAAGGCACTATACAATTCGTAAATGCTAAATACACTTGTACGAATTATTGTTGAATTCAAGCTTAAATTTTCTTGTAAAATTTCCTTTTCATATGAACAAGTCCAATTCTTGATTGTCAATTAATAAATCCGTTTAGCAGGAGCTTGGGCCAGTCATACATGCTGATGGGGACAATTAATGTAAAGACCTCCATAATTCAGGACCCTTTGGGCCAATAAATATCACTAAATATGATGCAATTTTCACGTCATTTTTGTTTGAGACTTTCCAAACTTGTATGAAACTTCTAAGTTCTCATGCTTGGCATTTGCTTTTTAGCATGTATATAATTCATATTCAACTTGCCCTATGTTGTCAAACACAACGTGAGGGTAAAGGTACTTTGTTTGTTCCACTTTACTTGATCTCAAGTCCACGGCAATGGGGAGAAGACTGACTTGGTTCCTGCAATCTTTATCTTATATTGTTTTAATTTGTTAGCAAAAAACAGAAACATCTGTCTACCCCACAGCTTATTTGTAGTGAAGACGAGAGCTTTCCAAGCTTCTCTGCCGTTCAATATTTGTGTTCCTGATCATATACTTGGGCCTTAAGATCATTATGATTTGTAGCCATCAAGTTTTTTTTTTTTTTTTTTTGGCATGGTGACTGCCAGTGCCAGAAGAATAGCCGGAAATGAGACCGACAGGATAGCCTTGCTCGCCATCAAAGCTCAGATTATGGAGGAGCCTTCGAGGGTCACAAGCTCTTGGAATGAATCTATCCATTTTTGCCAGTGGCGAGGTGTGACATGCAGTCACAGGCACCAAAGAGTCATCCAGTTGAGTCTAGGCTCACAGAGTTTGAAAGGCTACACGTCTCCTTGTATTGGGAACCTCGGTTTCCTTCGAAGTATTGATGTTTCAAATAACACTTTCCAGGGAGAAGTACCGCGTGAAATTGGCCGCTTGTTCAGGTTACAAGAGTTAGTTTTGGCAAAGAACTCATTAGAAGGACGAATACCAACTAATTTGTCAAGCTGTTCTAATTTGAGAGTCCTCCAACTGAGCCAAAACAACTTCACAGGCCGAATTCCAATGGAGCTTAGCTTGTTATCGGAGTTGGAGGAACTAGATTTGCGGAGAAACAATTTGGAGGGAAGTATTCCACCACATCTAGGGAATCTTTCTTCCCTTCAAAAACTCGCTATAACAACTAACAGGTTGGAGGGACCAATTCCGGCATCTCTAGGCCAACTGAAGATCTTAACTATTCTTGGCATTGGTGATAATATGCTATCAGGTAGGATTCCTGAATCCATCTCTAACCTTTCTTTCCTTACCTTCTTTGTAGCTTCAAATAATACACTTCAAGGAAGCCTTCCTCGTAACATAGGCCTTACTCTAAGCAATATCGAAAGGTTTAGCATGTGGGGAAAACAATTCAGCGGACCCATTCCAATTTCATTTTCAAATGCTTCAAACCTTCAGAAATTCGACATATCTGACAACAAGTTCTCTGGAGGGATTCCGGCTATTTTTGGAAATATGAGAAACCTTATTTGGCTAGCTATGGATCACACTGATCTTGGATCAGGTTAAAACAGTGACATGAACTTCTTCACTTCTTTAACCAACTGTAGCAATTTGAGAGTATTGAGTTTATTGATAGTAACATTGTGGAGAATTTCCTAAATCTATAGGAGAAATTAGGTTAAATATGCACGAAAATAGGCATATTTTGGCTTATATGCTTAGTTTAAAAACTCTCTGAAAAAATATGCACGTAGATGATACTACCTTTAAAAATACTAAGAAAAAACTACGCACATAATATTTAACTAATCCGAATCTCTCTCTCACACAGAAACTCTCTCTCGACTGAAAATCACAAGTAATCCAAGAATTATAGTACTCCATAGTCCACACTCGCACAAAACCTTATTTTCATCTCTTACAATACCGTTAAACTTATCATTTCCCTATCTTCTCTCTTCATTCTTCTCCATATAGTTATGAGTATAGTCGAAAATAGCATATTATCAAATTTCGAGATATTATGAGATAATTTATGTGTACAAAAATCATTTTGAGGTTAATTTTTGCAAATTTTCAAAAAAATCGCGATAATTTTCGATGTTTTTCGATGGTTTTTCGATGATATTTCGATGAAAATGGTATTTTCAGCAAAATTTCGATGAAAATAGTATTTTTGATAATTTTCGATGCAATTTCGGTGTAATTTCGATTAATTTTTGATGTATTTTCGATGATATTTCGATGAAAATGGTATTCTCAGTAAAATTTCGATGAAAATGGTATTTCTGATAATTTTCGATACAATTTCGATGATATTTTGATAAATTTTCGATGTATTTTCGATGATATTTTGATAAAAATGGTATTCTCGGCAAAATTTCGATGAAAATGGTATTTTTGATAATTTTCGATGCAATTTCGATGATATTTCGATAAAAATGGTAATTTTGATAATTTTTGATACAATTCTAAAACGTGAATAAGAGAGCTGCAGCCATAGTCATACGGAGATCTTTGGGCAGCCATTTATTGTTTGGTCTCTCAATATACGAATCAATCTCTCTTAGTTTGTGGGAATTTAGTATAAACAAGCTTTGTTTTTTGTTTCTTTATTGCTTTGTTTATTTGTTTTTTTTTTTATATTGGCATCAAGATTGTTAGCAAAACATCTTCTTTGTGGTCTTGGTTGCTTTTGTGAGAGAGATTTTGGTGTATTTGGGAATTGGGTGTGAGAAAAATTTTTGTCAGACTTTTGTAATCTCCTTTGGTTATAGTGGAATTCTTCGCCGTCTCCGACATGGACGTAGGTTATATTTTATAGCTAAACCACAATAAATCCTTGTGTCACTTGTACTTTTTAGTTATTTATATTTTGTCGTAAATCTTTTTAATTAGACGTTTGTCTAACAAGTTTAGTATTTGTGCTTCCGCTAGCACAATAAGTAGTATCAGAGCCAGGTTCTTTGATTTGATTTTGGGTTTGTTAATTTGTCAAATTATTTTGGATTTTTGGCTTCTGCGATGGCGACAACGACAAGATATGATGTTACAAAATTTGACGGGAAGAATGATTTTAGTCTTTGGCGTATTAAGATACGAGCTCTTCTAGTCCAACAAGAGTTGCTTAAGGCACTAAAAGGCAGTAATGCTTTGCCAGCAAATTTATCAGATGAAGAGAAGGAAGATATCTTAGAACGGGTACATAGTACTTTTCAGCTGTCTTTGTCAGATGAGGTGCTCTGTGAGGTTGCTAACGAGACTACTGCTTCTGGGTTGTGGCTTAAGCTTGAGAGTCTGTATATGACTAAGTCCTTTACCAATCGGCTATATTTGAAGCAGCGTTTGTACACTCTTCGTATGTCTGAAGATACACTTATTAAGAGTCATCTTGATAAATTAA
Organism: Trema orientale; assembly: GCA_002914845.1. Classification (NCBI taxonomy): domain Eukaryota; kingdom Viridiplantae; phylum Streptophyta; class Magnoliopsida; order Rosales; family Cannabaceae; genus Trema; species Trema orientale. Next base: position 256,432 of record JXTC01000131.1, on the reverse strand, counting down.
ATAGAATTATTCTGGATCTGAAAAATATCGATGTGAAAATTGATGATGAGGATCAGGCCTTAATTTTGTTATGCTCTTTACCTCATTCGTATGAGCACTTTGTTGATACTATGTTATATGGGAGAGACACTATTAGTATGGAAGATGTTAAGGCATCCTTGAATTTTAAAGAATTGAAGAAAAAAGTGTCTGAAAGTTGAGATGAAAATCAATCAAGTTCATTATTTGCTAGAGGTAGAGAAAAGGTAAAAGGTGAAAACAAAAATAGAGGAAAGTCTAAGAATAGGAAGGGCAACTACAATTATTGTCATCAACCAGGGCATTAGAAATTTGTATGTCCAAAGATTAAAGGAAATAAGGAGACTGGTGAAAAATCCTTTACTATTGATAATCATTCTAGTTTTGCTGAGGATAGTTCTAATGACAGTGATTATGTTCTATCTGTTTCTAATGATTGCTTAGGCAATTCTTGGATTCTTGATTCGAGTTGTTCATATTATATGTGCCCCATTAGAGATTGGTTTGTTGACTATTAATTTGTTGATAGGGGTGTTGTCTTTTTGGAGAATAATATGTCTTGTAAAGTTATTGGTGTAGGTACTGTTCGAATTAAGATGTATAATGGTATTATTAGAACTTTGACTGATGTTAGACATGTGCCAGATTTGAGAAAAAGCCTTATATCTTTGGGGATGCTCGACTCATAAGGTTATAAGTATTTAGCTGAAGGTGGAGTTTTGAGTGTTAGTAAGGATGCTCATGTGGTGATTAAGGGAAAATTGCATAATAACATCTATTTTCTTCAGGGTAGTATGGTTGTTGGTGCTACTATGGCCTCATCTTGTTTTATTCCAGATTGTGAAACTACGAGTTTATTATATGGTCAGAAAATTAGAGAGTTTGACTTTCGTAATTATTGTGTTTATGGGATACGATATATGGTCAAGTTTGGTTCTGCTATTTGTAGGATTAAGGGTACAATGGATTGTATCCATTTAGAATTTTTGGGTCCTTCTCCTTATTTGTCTGTGGGTGGTTCTTGTTATTTTCTAGCATTTGATGATGACTATGGTGTAAAATTTTGTGAGAGTCAATTCTGCAAGAAAGAAAAGATAGTGAGATACCGCACTATTTGAAGGACACCACAACGATTTTTGGTTGCAGAATGTTTGAATAGGACTCTTTTGGGGAAAGTTTATTGCTTTATATTATTTGCATACCGAAAGGTATTTAGATTGAAGCTTTTGGATATGCCTGTTATTTGATCAGAAGATCTCTATCAACTGCATTTTATTTGAAGACTCCGTTTGAGGTATGGCTTGGTAATTCTGCTATTTTTGATTTGAAAGTATTTGGTTGTCCTGTTCATGCTCTTGTGAATGATGGTAAACTCGAGCGATTGATAATAATCTTCCATGGATTTGAGTTTGGGGTGAATGACTTTTGGTTGTGGTTTGTTGAGCTATTGTCACTAAGTTTGTTAATTAGCAGAGTTCTTGAATTTGATAAGTTGGCTATTCTATTTGATTTAGAGGAGTTAGTATGTGCAGATAAAGATCCCGATATTTGCAAGCAGGTGGAGCTTCCAGATGAAACTTCTGTCAAAACTTTTAGTTCTACTACTTTGTTTGTTGTTAGTAGAGAAATGGGTTTTTTTTCATTGGTTTGGTTTTATAGAGTTAGTTTTTTTTTTGTATTAGCTGCGACAAATATGGTGACCAAGTTGGATGCCGTTTGGAAGTTCAAGTACTACTTAGACTTATTTGTTGATGTGGATGTGCACACATGGTTTTCAAACCGTGTATTACAATAAAGAGCATTAAATGCTCAGCCAACCAACCGTGTGATATAAAGAGCATTAATTGCTCTTACCAGCAAACATACACGGTACAAATCGTGTATAAAACGTGTGATATATATGGTAAAAGTTGGCAAAAATGTGTATAGGCTTGAGGAACCTCATACTATAAATAGAGGTACTATTCCTCATTGTAAATCATCCCAGAAAAGAGTAAAATACACCAAGTGTAAAGTGAGAGTAAAAATTGAGAGTTTTTA
>JXTC01000131.1:224857-251158 GCA_002914845.1 Trema orientale | reverse complement strand
GTGCTTAGCAGATTCAACATGGATAATGCAAAGCCTGTAAGTACTCCTTTGGCTAGTCACTTCAAACTAACCAAGGAGCAGTCACCCTCAACAGAGCTGGAGCAAGCTCACATGACCAAGGTACCTTATTCTTCTGCTATTGGCAGTCTTACGTATGCCATGGTGTGTACCAGACCAGATATAGTATATGCAGTGGGAGTTGTGAGCCGATACATGACCAATCCGGGAAAACAACATTGGGAAGCTGTGAAATGGATTCTCAGGTATTTGAGAGGTACTAGTAATATGGCCCTGTGCTTCAAAAAGTCAGATTTGGGTCTACAGGGCTATGTTGATGCTGACATGGCCAGTGATGTAGATGGCAGGAAGAGTACTACCGGATATGTATTCACATTAGGTGGTATGACAGTCAGCTGGGTCTCAAAGTTACAAAAGATAGTTGCGCTCTCTACTACTGAAGCGGAGTATGTTGCTGTGACAGAAGCAAGCAAGGTGTTGATATGGTTGCAGAGTTTCCTAGAGGAACTAAGTCAGAATTATAAGAAGAGCACTTTGCATTGTGATAGTCAAAGTGCTATTCATCTGGCAAAGAACCCTGTTTATCATGCTCGGACAAAGCATATACAGGTTCGGTACTATTTCATACGCTCAGCTTTGGAATATGGAGTTATAGCTCTTGATAAGATTCATGGTAGTCAGAATCCTGCTGATATGTTAACAAAGACGGTGACCATTGATAAACTAAAGCTATGTTCAGCTTCAGTTGGCTTGCAGGAGTAACGATGAGAAGATGAGTTGCTGCATTGATCAAAGTGTGAAGACATGATTGAAATCAGTCTTCAAGTGGGAGATTGTTGATGTGGATGTGCACACACGGTTTTCAAACCGTGTATTACAATGAAAAGCATTAAATACTCATCCAGCCAACCGTGTGATATAAAGAGCATTAATTGCTCTTACCAGCAAACATACACGGTACAAACCGTGTATAAAACGTGTGATATATATGGTAAAAGTTGGCAAAAATGTATATAGGCTTGAGGAACCTCACACTATAAATAGAGGTACTATTCCTCATTGTAAATCATCCCAGAAAAGAGTAAAATACACCAAGTGTAAAGTGAGAGTAAAAATTGAGAGTTTTTANGTTTTAGAGGAGATGGCGAATGAGTTTTACTATTTTGGACTTGGCTTAATTTTGCGCCAAGGTGGAGATTATTGGAATGTGGCTTTAATTAAGCCTTCTCGTTAGGGCCAAGCCCAAGAAGTCTAAGTTTCCTTTTCTCTTTTGTTTAGTCAGCATGCCCAAAAAATAAATCTCAGTTACCTTTTCTTATTATTAGCCGATTATTCAAGTTTTTTGAGCATATATATATATATATGTATGCAACATGAATAAGAGAGCTGCAGCTATAGTCATACGGAGATCTTTGGGCAGCCGTTTGTTGTTTAGTCTCTCAATATAGGAATCAATCTCTCTTAGTTTATGGGAATTTAGTATAAACAAGCTTTATTTTTTGTTTCTTTATTGCTTTGTTTATTTATTTTTTCCTTTTGATATTGGCATCAAGATTATTAGCAAAGCATTTTTTTTGCGGTCTTGGTTACTTTTGTGAGAGAGATTTGGGTGTATTTGAGAATTGGGTGTGAGGAAAATTTTTGTCAGACTTTTGTAATCTCCTTTGGTTATAGTAGAATTCTTCGCCATCTCTGACGTGGACGTAGGCTATATTTTATAGCTGAACCACGATAAATCCTTATGTCACTTGTAATTTTCTGTTATTTATATTTTGTCGTAAATCCCTATAATTTGACGTTTGTCTAACAAGTTTAGTATTTGTGCTTCCACTAGCACAACAAATTCAGGGATGGTTCCTGACTCAATTTGTCAAAATGTCTTTGCACGAAAGAGTAGCGGAGATAGTTGATCATGGTCTTTCTCAAGAAAAGAAAGAAGAGGAAGCATCTAGTAGCAACAGATCAGTTGAAGCAAGAAGAGAGAAGATACATAAATGCTTAATTTCAATACTTAGAATTGGGGTCATGCGTTCTAATGAATCGCCAAAGGAAAGGATGAAAATCAGTGAGGTACTTAAAGAACTGCTAGCAATTAAAAACATGCTTCTTGAAGATAGAAGGTCTAAAAATGCAGAAACTCAATGGTGATCTCTCATCTTATCTTAACGATAATGCTGAATTTTCACGTATCTTATTGTTTCCATCGTCTGCAGGCACGATTACCAAGCTCGAAATGTTCAATTCGCTTGAAGATTCTGTTTGTTATGATGTCTGCTACCAGTTGTAGATTAGCGATAAACAAGTTTATGCACTCTATTAAGCTAGCAGTAAAACCTTTCTTAACTCCTTATCTCATCATAAGGAATTGAAGTGTGTTCTTTAGATGTGCGATTGTTATGTACGTGGTATGACTTTGTTTTGTACTTTGGCTTATGCACTATCCCTAAAGTTATGCTTATATTATGCTGACTAGCATGTGACTATACGTCCATCAATTCAAAGGCTGACACTAGTATTGGCTTGGAAAGTTATCTACTTTTTTTCTTGCTTAAAGGGTTTATATTTTTGTGACCATTTTAGCTTGAAATTTTGGCCAAAGCCAAAGAAGAGATCGAGAGAGAGTAATTCATACTCGGCCATTCTGTTCTATAATTTCAAGACAAAAAGACAAAAATGGTTGGAACAGAGGAAGAGACTACAATCATAATTTAGGAAGGAAAAAGACCATGCAAAAACGTTCTTTTACTTGGCCTTTTTAGGAGCAAGACCAAAAAGGCACCGTATAGAAAAACGTTAGAAATAAAGATCTTATATGTATGTTTATTTTTTTATTTTTTTTTAAATAGCTCTATACTCTAAATTACAACTGTTAAACTTGCTATGCTATACTATTGTTCTCCTTTTTTTAACATTGCTAAGTGCTAACTTCTTAAGAAAATATAGTTAATTTGTATAATCCACCTTAACTACAATACCAAAGAAAAGCCTTTAAATTGCTTCATGAATGGTGCATTGGCGAAATATAGATTACTGTAAAAGAAAGAAAGTTCTCATCAGTATAGATCATCGGCTTCAAGCAGGTAATAGGCTCATCCACTTAGCTGAAACAGAATGGATATAAACATATATAGCAATAGATACATGTAGAGAGAGAGAGGAAAAAAGAACAATAATGAGGCCTGCCACTATGTGATCAGACCCACAGAAGACACTAAAAGGAGATACTTTCCCTCATTCCCTGCATATTTTCTGTGCTGTCACTCTCTAGTCTGTTATTCGGCTCTTCAGAACCAAAATAACAAAAATAATAAATTATGTAATAAATACGAAATAAAATAATCAAAAAAGAAAAAATGGAAACCACTAGATATTTAGACAAATCTGAAAGACCATATTCAACACAAAGGCCAATGTTCAACATGTGTTTCAGGAGACCATGATCCAAAAAATGTCCCACCTACCCATGACCATGACCATGACCTAAGACAACTCACACATGATACGGTAACAAAGGATCATCTTGCAAATATTGCCAATATCTTCTGGTTTTGGTTGGTTTGAAGTACAGCACATTCATGTTCTTGTTAAAGGGCTCTTAAATTTCAGTATTATAGAACACTAGCTGGTTCTCCAAGATTGGCCAGTTAAAGAGGGGGGAAAAAAAAAGATTTGGATTATGTCCAAGAAATTGGATTCAAGTATGTGTATATAATAGTGAAAAGAGATGAAGGATTCTATAAGTGGCAACTCTGCAATTAAATTAAAAGAAGAGAAAGCTTCCTAGCTACTTTGATGATCCAAACAAGTTAAACTTTCTTTATATCCAAAAAAACCATGGTACACAAATAAACTTGGTAGTTAAAAGAAGGGATTTCAAGAGTCACCAACTTAAAAGAATATGCATGCAGCCAATAATATCAGCACGAACTTTTTTTTTTCTTTTTCAAAATGGAACCAATGAAATTCCAGAGCTTCAGCTATACAAGACTTCAAAAATAACCCAAAAAAAAGGGGGGGAAAAAAAAAAGGGACATACTCTTCCTCTTGCTTAAGAGAATACACCAACCAAATATAAGTAAGCTTTCTAATCTAATCATGCCAGCAAAGAAGCATAACAACACATCTCCTGAATATGTAGAGCCTGCCTTTTCTCTCTTTAAGAAACTCATCAACAGAACTTTTACATGAACATCTTCTCTTAGATCCTTCAACTGTAGTACTTTTCATCTTCATCTCTTACTTCAACTGACCAGAGCTTAGCTTAGCTTAGCTGTAGCTTTAGCTTTCTTCTCTTTAGTTGATTAAGTTATGGGCTTTTGGGGTGGTGTAATATTGTTCACCTTCAGAGAAAATGAAATGAGGTAAATATAAAAAATGCATGACAAGGGCTAGTGAAGAAGAGGCTGTTCTTATAGGGTGGAGAGAGAAGTGGGGTCCAGGTCTAGCCAGCTTTAGATGGGCCCAAAAAGGAAACAAAACATGGGGCATGACCAAGAGTAGACCATACATATGTGTGAATATGAAATGAATCCAAATATTTAATCTCTTGCACTCACCAGTCACCGGCATCAACTAGCCCTTGGTTTTTTGTTTTTTTGATCAAAACTGCTCTTGGTTAACGAGCTCTATTTCTCTTTTAGCCAATTCATGAACCTTTTTCCTCTTTATTTCTTGACCATATCATATGTGGGGGTCGATTTTATCCTCTTGTTATCTAAGCACGCGTTACACCTTTAGGTACGATACTTTCCTAACCACATGGTACATAAGTTTGTCCTGACCTATTGTCTAAATTTAGAGAATATAATGTCTAGTCACAGTCTTAAATTTTCTTGATTTAGAATTTATCTTCTCTATGTGTAACGCATGGATAAAAGTAATTCGCACAGTTTTAACGGTTTATGTATCTTATTCCTCTAAAGACAAGAAAATATATAATTTTCTCCCTACATGTTTAATGGAAAATACATTCCAGGTTACAAGTTGGATAATCCCAATTCCCAATCTATTTTCCTGCGAAGTTTCTTCTGCTGATGATTATTGTACATCTTATTCTCTTTATTTTATTTTTAAAAGAATTTAACTCAACTTTTTCCTCGAAAGAAGGTACGTAAAATCATAGAATTGAGTACATTTTATTGGCCATAGAATTGAGTACTTTTTTTTTTTTTTTTGAAATTCAGAATTGAGTACATTTTATTGGCCATAACTTCAAAGCAAATTATCGGGATTCAAAAGGGGGTAAAAAAATAAAAAATAATAAATAAAACAGAAGGGAGCTATGTCAATTAGGATAAGATTCATCAGAAAAAGTGCTTACCTGAACGTGGGATATAAATGGCAAGAAAGGGGTAAACTAAAATGTGGCTAGTATTAGGATTCTAAAAAAAAATGTGGTTACTCTGTCTTCCTAATAAAATAAATGACTAGTTTATTATTATGAGTATAAAAGTCCAAAGTCTGGTCTTCAATATAGTTAAAGCGCTAGATGATCCTAAATCATTTTAGTTGGATTGGAGGAAATCAGACCAACGAATCTTGAACGAGAGGGCCTAGCATGTGACAGAGGATCCCAGCTGACTCTCTTTGGCTTGTGTAGAAACACAAGTCTTGGACCATCAAGAGTAATTTATATTACTAACAATAATTCCTATTATTATAAGAGAAATGACATAGGCTGTGTCGTACACCGGGGCCAAGGTCGCACGTGAAATCCACGAGACACGCATGGTCAATGTCCGTGACATGGAAGACAACCTAGTTTGGTCACGTCTTTGAACCACATGTAACATACTAAATGATCACCTCTATTAATTACTGCTAACTCGTGATTATTCTTGCTTGATTAGCATTAGCAAGCATGGATTTTACTGTAAAATTGGAGCTATTCTCGTAATCTCTTCATTATCTTTTCAATTTTTTTCCCCTCACATTTTGTCAAATAACATACGAACACGAAAATTTACTAATTTAGGCTTCTAGGTGCTGCCAAGCCTTACCTTCCTACTGGTTTCCCCATACCTCTTTCAAACGTTTCTTCACCAATTATGAGAATGAAGGGAAAGAAAAAAAAATAAAATAAAATTCTGGCAACAAAGATCGAGACCCATTTTCCGAAAGGTAATTTTATAGCCAAAATTATGCTAAACTTGTCACATTAAAGAGATGACCACGCAATGGGAAACAACAACAATGATTATAGCACTTGGCTCTTATAATCAATAGGGTGCAGAGATCAAATTTCCCTTTTAACGAATTTGAATGCTGAGCTTCCCTTCTATCTGTGCTTAGTAATCCAGCACGGGAAGCTGGACCCCTACCTACGAGTTGAAAGTGACAGAACCAGGAAGAAAACTTTGGCTTAGTACCGAAAACTTCTAGTGAGGGCCGGAGTCGGACCCCTACCTATAACTACTGTCAGAATTGGAAAAATGTTAAATGAGTTTTCAGGGAAAAAAAACACACACACACACGCATCAATTGGAAGGACCCCTTCCTATCGATCCAAAATCCTGGAGAAAGAACACCAAAAAGGGAAAAATATGGGGGGGAAAAAAGTAATAGAATTTATTATGATGTATGATGCATCCTAGTATTGTAGCCAGGTCAATATTTTGACTAGCTCTTTTTCTTTCTAGACGTGAAATAAACCAGATGGCAGAAGGGTAAAGCTACTACTACACTGTAAAAGCTCTATAAGATTTATGAAGGGGGAAATAAAGGAGTTACAGTAGTAGGGCCTGCAAAATTAAGTCTAATTAGTTAGATCAGATAGCGACTCTTTCAGACATTTCGTAGAGTGGATTGCTCCTATGTTAAATTTATATGATCAGGTTAGGACACTACAAACACTGAAAGTTCATAGAAAGTCACAAAAATAGTAGAGTATTTTTTCATCAAATAAATTTACTCTGAGAAGACTCTTGTATTTAATTATTCTACATAGGGGTCCTAAATCCTAACACTACTCCTTAGCCCCAAGTAAACCCTAACTAACCTTATCCAAGATGCTAGACAAACAGAGCAAATGAACTCCATTAATTCGTTAAGTGTTGCTAAAAACTCAAGCTTCCAACCACACATAGGATTTCAAGATAAACTGCTACGCCATGGACATGATAAAACTCGGTACTACGTCTTTAAAAAAATTACCACAGAAAAAGAAATTAACCAGTTCTGCATATGGAATGCTTTTTGGCACATCTTTTGTCTCTGGTTTTAAAATTTGAGATCCCTACTATAGCATATTTTCCAAGTACCTGAATGAACTTTAGTTTCTACCTTCTTTTTTTCTGCCTCAGTTTTGGGAAGAATCAAAGTTTTTAAAGAGCTCATATGCTGCGGAATTATGGTGCTAAAATTTTAACTGTATTGGTAGATCAGCATATTAGCCCACCACTGGTGCCAGCATTGTCCATTTCAGCTGTCTGTATATCACTTGGTCCTGCCATAAAATCAAATAACAGAAGCTGAAATTTCTTGTGAACCCCTCCGACATATGAAAACCTCTCAGATCATACCACAGACAATGCAAAAAGAAAAAAAGTACTACCAACTTAAAGCATGATTGTACTGAATCCAAAATACAATGACTCAAGCAGTGTAAGTTCTTCTAATTTTTATAAAGAATTTGCACAAAAATACAAGGCAGACATCATATGTAAAAACTTATCCAGAATTTCTTTTTTTCAGGCACAACCTTTGTTTACAACTAGGAGACAGCTATCACCTAATGGACCTTAATATTACCATCAATGATAGGCTGAGACAGGAATCAGGATCAACATTTCATGAAGGAACATCCATATGGGCATTGACATGGTAAACTTAATTTAAAATTGTCACTCTCAGAACCTAAAAGGCCCAGCGGAAGCCGCTGCAACGTCACTACCAGGACAAGGGGATACTTGTCCCAAAATATCCACTTCAATAGTCTTCTGAATATGCACTACTAAGTTAATATTAATAACAGCTCAAAGGAACAGAACAAGGAGGGTTAGCTGAGGGCTAAGATATACCAAACAAGGCTCATCATCCTCACAAATGACCAGAGAGTGAGAAGGAGTTTCTCTCGTTTTTCATACACCTGAGATGTTCCTTGTCTTGTGTAATGTTGTTATACATTCAATGCACAAACTAAAAATTGTTGTTTTTCCATTTTGTTTTATTCTGGCTCTGTCTTCTTACAGTAGACTAACATGGTCTTTTTTTTCTCACTCGCAGGACCACAAATCATCAAAGTCCCCACATCTCCTCCCCTTGGGTGGTTAATTTTTCCCTTTCAAAAGAAGTAATTCAACGTTCATTTAAACCTTGGAACAGTCTTAAGATTATTAGAAATCAAAGTTACTGCCATCAAGTGGCCACAAGATAATAGTTTTGTAATTTTGGAGAGTAAATGACATACAAGTAGCAATGAAAAGACTAAAGTGATACGTGAGCACAACATGTTGTATAATGAATGATGGAATCTTCAAAACATAAAAAGGAGACTTTACCACGGATCATCCTCAATTATGATAGTAGAAAGCAGCATAGTTTTCAGATTATCAATATCCTGGAGCAATTTCTTGTTTTCCTGATTTCCCTTCTCTATCTCAACTTGTAAAGCTGCATCAGGGAAGAATTGCAATAAACCAAAGTCAACTCAAGAATTTACAAGCAACCGCCTTTTGCACAGCCCTTTGACGAAAATAAAACGAAATAAAGATGTTCAAAGCTTGAAGGTAAGATTCAAAACTTAATACCGTCCATTGATGAGCCAAAGGCTACAATGATACGACCCGCTTAAGGAATTAGTGCATCCGATCCAAAGAGAAAAAGAAAACAAAGAATGCTGACAAAAGTTGCAAAAGTAAGATAAGAACAAGCGATTACCGCAATTGCAACTATGAAGATCCTCCAGAATTTCTTCCACGAATGCCTGCATTGAATTCTTTAACATAATGTTCTTCTTATCCAATCGACAAACCTCGTTCTCAAGATACTCTTTCTCCGAAATCACAGCCCTCAGATCATCAGTGTTTTCAATATCTCTCTGAAATTCTAGGCACTGCCTTACAAACTCTTCCCTATACATATAACATAGACAATTCATTCAAATATCACCATCTAAAGACTCAAATGCTTTCATATTATAGAAAATTCCTAAAATTGATCTCTCAAATCTTTCGCAATAATTCGACAATCGAATAACTGAATCCAATCGACGTTTTGGTCAAATTACTCACTGCGTATCATTGATTCTCTTGAGAGTCTCATCTCTTTTCATTCTCAAACCAGCCAATTGCTTGTCCAAAGATTCTACTGAGTTTCTTGAACCATCTACATACCAACTTTGTTTTAAAACAAAAATTATTAAAAAAAAAAAAATGATTAAGAAGTTTCTAGAACACATTCATTTAATACATAGGTCGACGAAATTGAGAAAAATTGAAAATGGAAGAATGTATACATACGAGCGAGAAGGAGCAAGGAGCTGATCTCAAAGTGAGAGACGTAGAGAGTTTTGGTGAGGTCGGATTCTCTGGCGGCCATAGCTTTTTCGAATTCGGAGCATTTGACGATCTCTGATTCGATCTCTCGAGTGATCTGAATATTGGCCTCGATTTCTTGGTTCACCTGATTCAGATATTTAGGGTGGTTGTGAGAATTGAAGAGAAGAAAAAGGAGGAGGAAGAAGAAGAAGAAGAAGAAGAAGAAGAAGGTTTTACTTGATCGAGCATGTCCTTGAGTAATGAGATCTGGCACAGAATTGCTCCTGAGTCCTCCATTCTCACTCGCCTTCTCCTCTTCCTCCAATCTTCAAAATTTCCCGCCTTTATTCATGTCCTTGGGTCCGTTTGGCATTGTTTGGGATTGATTACGGTGATGCTTTAAGCATTTAAAAGTTTGTAATGAAAAAATTGGAAACAGGAAGCGTTTGATAAATTCTTGCCTCAAATTTTATAGAAGCTACGGCTTAATCTCTGATTTAAGCAGAATTTGCTTCTAGCAAGGTAAACGTTATTTTTTAGGACGCGTCTATAGTAGGGGCGCCCCTACGTAGGCTCTGTTTATTCACCGTTAGATGAGAATCTGTATATAAATAGATTCTCCACAGATTCTCGTTATTCCCCACAGATTCTCATCCAATGGTAATTAAGGCATGACCCTACGTAGGGACGCCCCTACTATAGCCATCCCCTATTTTTTAAAGCTGATTTTTCTTCTTTATATGATAAATTATATAAGGGCGCCCTACGTAGGGCCATATCTATTCACCGTTGGATGGGAATCTGTATATAAATAGATTCTCCACAGATTCTCGTTATTCCTCACAGATTCTCATCCAACGATAATTAAGACATGACCCTACGTAGGGACGCCCCTACCGTAGCCATCCCCTTATATAAAATATTACTTTATAATACATATAATCTATAGTTTACTAAATGTTTAAACACTTAGATACTACTTTTAAATAGCACAGCAATAATTTTGTAGATTAAATTTATCAAATGTCTTGATTTTTTTTTTCCACAGGTGTGTCTTGCTCACAATTAAGAGTGTACGTCAATCCCAATCCGTACCTTTTTCAAAAATTATATCCAATTCGTACTAATGCAGATTTTAGAAATCGTATCCAATCCAATCTGCCTAAAACATTTTAACTAATCCAATCGAATTCATAAATATGTGGATTGGATTTTTTATTCAATATGGACAAAGTTGGACTTTTGTTTTTTTAACAAGTTTGTCTCATGCTCGTTGTTTTAGTATTTTTTTTTTCATTTAAAAAGATTTTGCATCTTAAATTACAAACAGTAACGGGTAGGTTGGTTTTTGGGACCTGGCCAAATTAACGGGTCAGTTCATGTTATTTTTCAAATTGAAAACAAACCAACCAAACAGGAAGAAAAATACATGGGCCTCTTACAGAAATCCAATCGGGGTTTGAAAAAAATACCCCACTTTTGGAGGTAAGGATTAGTATGGTGCCGTTTGGTTCGCCCATTCCATTCAATTGGAATGGAAAATCTATTTAAATTAGTGTTTGTTTCAACAACTCTAAATTTTTCATTCAAATAGTCTTTTGGAATGAGTGTTTGTTTCAACAATTCAGTTTTTCCATTCAAATAGTTCATCAGTCACATCAACTATTTGAATGGATTTTTGTGTCTTGGATGAGAATGGAGGGGGAGAGGTGCTTTTGAATGGTCCATTCCAATACTCACATTCTAATTATAACCTATTCTACTATTTTTTCTATTCAAATGTCTTCCATTCTAATTATAACCCATTCCACAATTTTCATTCAAATACACATATTCAAATAGGTGAATCTATATATCTCTTTTTTATTTTTCTAACAAATATATCCATTTTTGAATTTCACATTCTCTAAGTACCAAAATTACCCTTACATCCCACTTCGCTTACTACCACCATTTCAGATTCCCTATCGACACATACATTCAGGCTCTCTCGCTCTCTCCACACAAACAAACCAGTAGCCACCATTGAAGACCGACCTTCAACACTATCTTCGACATTCGATTGGGCCATTTTCAACTGAGTATTCAAAATTCGTTTTCGTTATTATTTTTCTTTTTTTTGGTTACTAATTTTCCTTTCTTTCACTCCCTTTAGGTTTTAATTATTGATGTTTTTTGTGATCAAGGATATCGCGCTTGCTGATCTTGAACCAACGCATCTGATTCGACTGGGGCTAGAGCTCAATTTTTGTGTGTTCTGTTACGAGATTCAATGAGTTTGATAAAGCTTGCAACTTGGCCAAACAGGTAAATTTCCTTTTTTTTTTTTTCGAACCGAAATTATTTGTGATTGTTATTATTATTTTCTCACTTGCAAAAAAAAAAAAAAAAAAAAAACCCCGAAAATGGAAGAAATGATCTTGAAGACAAATGGGTATGGAAACATTAACGAGCATATGGATTCAGAGCACCGGCAGCTTTCTCTACTCTCAGTTATTAAAGATCACTCAGCACTATGACCAGTCAACGCTCGGCGCCATCGTGGTCTTGAAGGACGTTGGGGTCAATTTCAGAGTCCTCTCTCGGGTTCTCTACTTGTACTTCACTCAATAATGCTAGGGACACCGTTAAGTGACACCAATAAGTCACAACACCACTGACATGGCAATACTATCTCTCTTATTTTTAAAACTTCTCTTCATTTTCATTTTAATCTCAATGGTATTACATTTTTCTCTTAATGCCCCATTATTTTTTCTCTAAATTCTCTCACCTTTCTCTCGCACACGTTTATTCCCTATTTCTCATAGCATCAGTTCTATTTTTTTTTTCCCCTCTTGGTCTCATCACTTCCTCAAATTGGAGAAGTCAACAAAGTTCATTGAAAGTTAACAGGGTTCTATAATGAAGATGGTTAGAGTTAATTATACACGAATATAGATAATACTTTCTTCGACATAAGACAAAAGTTTTTTTTTTAAATAAATAAAGAAAAAAAATATTTTTTACCATATGACCGGTGAAGGTCATCCAGTATAAGAGAAAAACATTTCTTCTTTAATTGATTAGTAAACTTTTGACGTACATAAATGTACCAATAGAGTTTACAGAGAAAGATTAAGTACCTCAAAAACCAAGAAGCAGCTAGAATCCTAATAGAATTGATGAGACTGAGAGAAAATAATAATAATAATAATAATAATGATGATGCTACGAGAGATAGGGGTAGACGTGTGAGAGAAGGTGGGGAAATTTAGAGAAAAAGTAATGGGAGAATTGAGAGAAAATGTAATAAATGAACATAAAGAAAAATTTTAAAAATAAGTGAGATGGCATTACTATGTCAGTGGTGTGACTTTTTAGTGTCACTTATTGATGCCTCTAGTATTATTGTAGAATCTTATATCACAGTTTATTGCATTCTTTAATATCTAGTACTGTTCAATATAAGCTCGTTTATAACCATTATATATTAGATGACTTTGATTCACTTAGTTTTTTAAGCTTCTTGCTCTTTATGAATTTTCTAAGCAAATTGGCTAAAAAAGAATTGTCTTGGAAAGCATAATCAAATCATAATGGTGCTAAATTAACTGTAATTTTTTTAAAGAAAATAAATGAATTATATAAATTAATAAATTAATTATATATACCGGTAAATGAATTAAATACATTAGTAAATAAATTTTATATATTGGTAAATAAATTATATATACTGATAAATTAATTATATATGATGGTAAATAAATTATATACTATGGTTAATAAATTTTTTACATTGGTAAATTAAATATAATACTTGTAAAAAAATTATATACACCGGTAAATGAATAATATATTATAGTAAATGAATTATGTATGTTGGTAAATTAATTATGTACATGAATATGTCAAATCACCTTACATAGGGGTATAATGGTAAACTAATATCATTAAAACTTACACAAGGATATAGAAGTTATTCAAGTTAATAAAATGAAAAATGAATATTTATTAACACATAGCTTAAAAAATAGATATGTAGTATAGTTTCCTCGATCCAATCTCACAGTCTAAAAAAATAAAAAATTTCGAATGGGCAGATTCTTGGGAAATTTACATAAATAGTCTCTTTTTGGGACATAATGACTTTTTTAATTCTCTTTTTCATAATGACTTTTCTAATACACTCTATTGAATGAAAAGTCTAAAATACCCACTACAACATTTCCTCGTGAACCCAGGCATTAACCATCACCAAATCTACTCAAGAGGCCATTATTTGAATTAGGTTCTGAGACTCTTGCTCCATATCAAAACAAAATTGGGGATTTACATAGCCGTCCCCTCACGAGGCCATGTGCTCCATCTGTAGCCAAGAATAATATTGGGGATTTGTTCGCGTGGCCTTTTACGGGAAGAACCCATCGTAGCTACTCCATCCGTAGCCAAGAACTTTGCAATTCCTAGCATGAAGAACCCAGGTGAAGCGCAAGCCGGTAGTGCGAAGAACCAGGTGACTTCGAGCAGATCCAGGCACGTCGAAAAACCATCTCGATTGAGCGAATCTATTTTACTCATTTTCTGGTCAATTTACTTTCACCTATCCTGTTCTAGCTCTCCATCGATCATAGGTATATATTTTTTTATAATTTTTTTTTAAAAGTCTGATTTTTGGGGGGATTAAGCTTGAAATCTGAGATGGGTCATATTTATTTGGTTTTAGATTTTGTTTTTCTTTCTGGGATTTTGAATTTTCAAATGCCCTTTTGTTTGGTTGGAAAAAAAATTCAAAAAAATAAGAAAGTTGACTCATAAAATCGAATTTGTTTACTGATTATTATGGTTAAAGATGGAATTTTTTTCTAGATCTAGAAAAATCTTGTTCAAGAATCATCATAATTTTTGTGATTCTGAGTCAACATATTGTGACCCTATGTTAGACTATTAGTGACAATGTGTCATAATTGGCTATTGTCAATTTTTCATATTATTGGATTTTTGGATAACTAAAAGTTTTTGTGACTTAAAGTCAAAAATCCGTGCCTTATGATTATCCAAAAAATTTCCACTCATCCAAAACTTTCGTAAAAATGTACAAGACAATAGTCAATTGTAACACATCGTCACAAATAGTGCGAAATAGGGTCACCAATATGTGACACGGTGTCGCAAAAATCGTGATTATTATCAAACAAATTTTTTCCAGATTTAGAAAAAGCTTGTTTGTAATTACAATAAACAATATATCGATTTAATTTGAGTCTAATTTGAGTTTATACAAGTATTACCCAGTCAATCACAACCCCATTTTGCTTCTTATCTAAATTGTTTGTCATACATGTATTGATGTACAAATTATTTTCAACACCCTCAGCCTCGAAATTCTTCTTATTCAATCTTGGTGATGTTGATGGGTAAAATGAGAGTCAAATCCAATCTAAAATCTGATTAGGTTCGTTTATAAGTTGCTTCAATGGGATTTTGGTGTATGAAATTACAATTTAGAGGCATTTTTTAAGGTGGTTTTTGTTAGTTTTTTAGACGATTTTATGAATTTTCCGGTAACCACTCATATTTCATATATCACATATATGACTACTAATAAAGAAAATGACATAATTTTTTTTTGTAAAATTAGATTTGTATTAGACAAATGTTACTAAGCCATTACTGGCCAATTTTGTATTCGACAAATGTTCCTTTTGTAAGGTTGGCACAAGTGTTAGACAAATGTATCTTTTGTAATTTTGCTACAAATTTTGTTACTGAGAGTCACAAATCACTATACCATGTAAAAATTGTACAATTCACGATAACAGGATTTCATAATGTTCGTAAGGATGTAAAATATACTGTGACCATGAGTCACAAAATTGTCACCACGAGTTGTACGTTTAGGAGGGAAAAAAATTTATAAGAAAGTAGGGAAGAGGAGGGAAATATTTACGTAAAAAGCATAACATGGCAGAAGAGCAATTTTGAAATGAGCAATTTTGAAGTACGTCATAAAAGTTGTGACCATCAGTTACAAAATTATGACTTCAAATCGAAAAATCAGTCACAAATTGTGCCTAACAGTAACAAAAATGCATAATCTTCGTAATTATTTAAAATAAACTGTTCAAAAAAATAAAAATCAGTCACAAATTGTGACTACCAATAACAAAGCAAAAAATGGTAAAAGGGCAGTTTCAGAATTACTATTTTTTCTCTCCAAAAGTAATTAAAAAAATTATTATTTTGAACTATAAAAGTCATTTTGAAAAAGTGAACTAAAAAGTCAATTTGGCCCAAATTTGAACTACATAGTTCAATTTTCACTAAAACTTTTAAAAATCTCAGATTTATACTATTTTTTAACAATATTTAGAAAAACATCATTTTTCAAAATTCGTATTTTTTTTTAAAAGTACTCGGATAAACTAATCAAGTTATTTGGAATAATCAAGAGTTATACGAGGTAATTAGTCTACTTACTAAGTAACTTGACCAATTACCTCAAGTATCTTATCGATTAATAAAAAATAATACTTTTTTAAATATTTCTAAAAGTGGTATTTTTGTAAATTATTACAGAATTTTCAAAAAGTTTAAAAATTCTGGGGAAAAAAAGAAAAAAAAAAAAAACTTCACCAATATAAAATCAAATTTTCTTAAAATAAATGACCGACGGTTTGGACGTTTCAACCGACTTTTTTCTTTTTTTGGCTTGAAGATGTTTCAACCGACTTGAACGCAAAAAAAGAAAAACTTAGCTCGAGCCTGGTGGAGATTGTGGGCTGCAATGTGAGAGAATGCAGACCCGGCCCCAAAAACACCAGGCAAATCATCTTCTAAAACATCAGAAGGGATAATTGTAGAAGATAAGCAACCAAAAGTAGAAGGCGCAAAACACCATCTACCTAAATTATTGAGCAGCAAATTTAAACAGACTGAGCAAGGTCCCCTACTTATCAATCCTCCAACAAATAAAGCACACGCTGCTATAATCAAACGAAAACTCCGAGAACGACGATCAATTGGGAGGGGAAGACTTATAAAAACCACATAACAGTATCACCTTCTAAAATTATGGCATTGAAATGTTGCTCTACTGCCATGAGAAAGGCCTGCTTAATAGCAGCAGCTTCAACCACGGAAGGTCAGAGAATTCAACAGAACTCCCCAACATAAGCACCAGAGCAGACTGAGCAGTCATGGGCCACAACTGAAACTTCCCATCCCCATTTAATTGTTATTTACCCATCCAAGTCGAGCTTCACCAAACAGGTAGGTGGAGGAGACAACTTGGGCTGCAAATTTCAGTGTTTGGTGGGCTTTACTGCAAAGACAACTTGGTGGCTTTACTGCAAAGACAACTTGCTCTTTGATGATGAATATATATGGCACTGAAATTTGTGACAAGTATTCTGATATGCCAACATCACAGAACACCACAACCGAGCAAATGAAAAAATCAGTATTCAAATTCCGAGTCAAAGTTCGCATAACAGAGCAACCAAAAGATTCAGTTTCCGATTCTAAATCAAAGAGCACAACATGACCCAAGTTAAGTAGACAGTGAAAGCTTGTAGTCACTAAATCCAACACTTAAGACTTGTATCCAATGAAACCCAAGAGCAAGAGTTCAACATGTATACCTGCCTCCAGCCCTGTAACTTTTCCGTTTTGGCCCCCAAAAGAGTCCACTTCAAATATAATGAAAAGTACTTCTAACATGGATCTAAGTTCTAACTAGTTACTAGTAATGCACAAAACCAATACAGTAGCAGTAGAGGTATAAAGCATGTAGTTTTTCAGCAAGAAACCCCATCAGCACATTAGAGCTACCATAACATTTGAAAGCATAAACAAACGTATTATTCAATTAGTGGGCTTGGTTAATTATGATGGAAAATTGAATTGAAGACAATGTGAACCAGACCCAGAAAGATGTATACAATCACAAGCATAAAATTTCCAATTTACAGCAAAATTGGATAGGAAGTTGAAGATGTAAGATCAAAACTTGACTAGGTTATCAGGCTAAACTTCCGAGACCTAATTTAAAAGAACCCAGAATCCATTATCAAGTTCTCTTCTCTTTTTCCTGCATTTTCTCAGGAACCAAACAAGAAACAAAATAAAGAACTAGAGAGAATCACAGGGACTCTTCAAGCTGATTCTTCTTCTCTCTCTTCTTCAATTCGCTCTCGTACTTTTTCAGCCTCTCATTCATTTTCTCCTGCACCCACCAAATACCAGAAAATCCACACACGAATTAGCTCATCAAAGGACATAGTTGCCCAATCCATATACAAAAACACAGTTATTCTAAGCTAGATATCAGATGCATTTTTTTTTTTTTCTTTTTCATCTCTCTCTCTTCGTTTCTTAGCAACCAAACAAGAGTAGTGAAAATAGAAGAGAGGGGGAACTGACCTTGTAGCTCTTCTCGACGCGGTCCATGACGTAGAAGCCAAGAACGCCACCAAGAATGGTACCGGCGATGATTCGGACATAGGCCCATTTCTGAGATCGAACTACCATTTTCCTTTCCCTCCCTCTTTTTTTTTTTTTTCGTTTTTAATTTTCTCCGGAAAATGTTTCGTGTTGCGTTATTTCCATTGAAAACAGCTGATGCGTGCCTGTAAATCCTAAGCGACTTTAGGCGGCCCTGTTCAGTGGCTACGGGACTGGGCTTAGTTTTGGGCTTAATATTATGATTTCCATTTCTGTCTCAGGCAGTAATACCCCCCTTTTAAGCATATTTTAATAGCCGTGTTCTTTTATCTTACTTTTTGAAGAACTATACACCACAGATTTTTTTATACATGAAGCATATACCGTAGAATACATTTAGTAAAAAAAAATTATGCCTAAAAATTAGTATATATTTTAAAATTTATACCATAGTTATAAATTTTTCACTGTAAATATAAACTATAGGTAAAATTATAAAATGCCAATATATACAGCACATATTTTATATGAAATGTATACCTAAAAACAAATATTTTTAAAATAAGATAAAAAATGAGTATTGTTGAAATATAAGCCACAAAAACGAGTGATTGGTGTAAATTTCGGACTGACTAGTTATTTGACTATTTTTTTGGCCCAAAACTTAGTATATGACCAAACTTAAAAGTTTATAACTAATGTCCAGCTTACTTAATAAGAAAAATGTAAGTACAACATATTCCATAACTAAACCTTTAAAAAAATGAACATTTAGCTATATCTTTTAAAATATGAATACCTACTTAAACTAATTTAAAAAATTGGCCATCCGTCTAATTTTCTTGTAAAGTAAATTTCTCGTCTAAAAGGGTTCCAATTGAAGGAGATTAGGCTAAGTAGCATTTCGTGAGGCTAAGTTTCTGGGATAGTAATTTATTTGCACTGTGTTTGATATTTTGTTCACTGTATACTTTATTTTGCTAAAATCAATATTGTTCTTTCAATTTCATAACTCAAGCAAATTTATATTCTTGTTCTGTTAGAACAAAATTAGACTGAGTTAGACTAAGAAAATTTCTATAATAACCTAGGTGTTTGATTGTGACAATGAGAGATATATAAATATATTTAGATATCTTCATGGTCTCTTATTTGCTAAATATTCTTTCAATTTATTATTATTTTATTTATTTGGTAACACGGGTAAACATTTCTGCGGTAAACTATTTATCTATTTCGAGGTCAAACATAATGATAGCAAATTTATTTCTTATTTACAAATAGAAGGATAAAGTTGATAATATTCAAATAAAAGTATAAGTTGAACAATATGTCAAACAACAAAGGAATATTTAGATAAGGATGATACTAGATATCCAAAATTTGTACTAAATTTTTAATACCAATTTATGTAGCATATGAGTTATCACTATTTAATTGGTATATTAAAACTTACCACGAATAAATTAAATCATATTCATCAATTGAATAATAATAACTTACATACCACGTGTATTAATATTTAAAATTTGGTGCAAAATTTGGGATATCTAATATTATTTTTTAGATAATTTTTCTTTAATTTTTTATTTATAGCATTTTTCATTAGGAATAACATTTAAAACAAATCTCAAATCTTTTCATTTATATCAAATAGACATTATTTGTGTTTTCCTATCAAATAACATAGACTATAAATATAGTCAAAATTAAAAGAGGGAATTAGGGAATACACGGCTTTTTTAAAAACATACGGTACCCCGTATTAAATTTTATTTGCATACAGTAATTTTTAGAAAAATACCATATTTTCTCATTTTTTCTATCTTCCTTTCATTTTCTATCGCTCAAATCTGTGTCTTCCTCGACAAAACTCTTGCCAGTTGCCTCTCCTTTGACACTGTCGTAGTAGCCCAATGCACTTCGTTTTGGCCTCAAACTCAGTCTATTTCTCCTAATCTTCTTCTTCATCTTCTGCCATGGATGATACCTCGCTCGGTCCGTCTGGGCTTGAGGTTAAGTTCTCGGCGAGTTTGGTTCAATTGCTATAACTGGATCTATAAGCATAGCAGATGAGCTTTTCTTGAACACTTATATCAAACCCATGAAGCTCTCGACTCACCTAGAAAGGCCTCATGTTTCAAAAGTCTTGAATTCGATTTATAAAGGCTATGAAAGGGAAGTGTAAAAGTATGTTCTAAGTAATTGAAGATACGGCAGAATTTCTCTTTCTGGGTTAATTTTTTTAATTTTTTAATCAGTGTTTCTATACTAGCAAAAGTACAAGTTGAGTACCACAGCTATCAATTTTACTTAGTTTGTCTAACATTCATCTACATCTCATACCTAAGCACCCAACAAATTTACTCACTTTGACATTACCTTCTAAGACTATTACCATTCAGATACAGACTACACCTCTATGTACTACTAAATTACATCACCAAGTTTCTAATCTAAGAAGTCAATCCCATATGTCAAAAATTGTCAAAGGATTGGAATTTGACTCAATTTTCTACAGATTATACATATTATTTATTTGTTTAACGTGTTTAATTTTTTTAATTTTATATCCATATAATGTGTACATTTATATACATATGTAGATTTATGAAAAGGATTTCTTCTTGGGAAATTGTTAGTCACAACGTTAGACATTTATCTATATTTGCTATTTTCTATACGAGAGCATTGTACCTTAGTTTACATTGAACAGTTTGTTTTGTTTTGGAGAAAGGGCGGATAGACAGAAGACAATACATTTATAATGCTCTATAAATTTATTTCGTATGATTTGGAAAATAAAAATGCTAATAATGTCTGTGTTTATTTGTAAATATCATGCATTAATTCGGTATCTTTTCATTTTAGTTCAATATTCTATTAGCATTTTTCATTTTGTAATCGACTACTAATTTTGTAGTTGCTAATTTTTATCATGTTGAAATTTTGGGTCTTTGCCTATATGTGTCCTTATCTATTTGTACAAAAAGAAACAAAATGATTACACTGAGTTAAAGAATCATAATTTTACGAATCAAGACAATTATTTTGGTATATATGGAATGACTACTTACATATATAAATGGTATTTAATTACTGGTTACTCGTAACTAATATTGACTTTCACTAATCAAATTGATAACTTATTAGTAATAAAAAAAAATAAGATTGGTAATTAGTTACCAAATCGGTTACCAGTCTTAATTGGTAACCAGTAACTAGTAACCAGTTTACTAGTATAAGGCTGGTGACTAGTAACTAGTAACTAGTTTACTAGTAATTAGATTTGTTATTAGTTACTAAAATAAGCAATAATTAATAACTAGTAACTAAAGAAAACAATAACCAAATTAGTTACTACTAAGTGAGAAAAAGAGTCGCAACCAAAGTAACTAGTAACTTTTTTTTTTTGGGAACTAGTAACCAAATTGATTAGTAGTAACCAGTTTTATAATTAGTAACTACCAGTGACCAAATTTATAACTAGATTGGTAAATTGTAACTAAATTGGTTACTAGTTATTAGTAAGTAGTCACTAGTAATCTTTCACCAAACTTGTAATTGGTAACTAGTAACTACTAGTTATGAGTCCTATAAATAGCATCAGATTGGAAATCAGTAACCAAATTAATTACCGATAACTAGTAACCACTAACAAGATTGGTAATTGGTAACTGGTAACTAGTAACTATTCATGTGACTAGTCTTGTAACTGAAAACTACCAGTTACTAGTCTTGTAACTTGATACCAATTTGGAAAGCAGTAACCAGATTGGTATCTTGAAACCACCACTCACTAGTTTTGAAATGAGCCACCAACTTAAAAATCAGTAACCAAATTAGTTATCAATAAACAGTAACCAGTCACTAGATTAATTAACAGTAACTAGTAACTTATATTGTTACCAAATACTCGTTTTTAGCGATTTCTCATTTTTTATGATAATAATAATAATAAATTCGAAACAAAAATTCAAAGAAAAATCTCAGGATAATAAAAAAAAATTAAAACAAAACAAAAAAAAGTGGGGAAAAAGAAAAAAAAGAAACGATATAGTAATACTAATAATAAATTCCACATAAAAATTTTAAAAAAAATTTTAGGATAATAAAAAAGAATTAAAAAAAATAAAAAATAAAACAAAAAAACGAAAAGGTAAAAAATGTTTAAACCCACGACTTAAGAGGTGAACTGGTGAAGGTTAACTACGCAAGCCGTTTTTACCAATTTAATATTTCTTTTCATCATCACTCTTTAAATTAATTGGCATTTAAAAAAGATGTATTTATTTACTAAGTTGCCACCGTGTGTTTGGACCGTATTATTGCAATTATTATTCTGCCACACCGTATTTGTTTTTGGTGACCGTATTTTTGTAATATTTTTTTCTTTTTAACGTAATAGCCTTAAAATCCCAAATTAAAACTTATAATTATAGAAGACTACGTCTTTACCCATTAGACTTTTTTTTTGGGCTTGTTGTGTTTGACTATTTTTCTTTCTTCCCTTTTGAGAGTAGTGTTTGACTATCTGTTTATTAACCACCGCAATATATATTTCATACGAGAACCAAAAGTCAAAACCATGTATTATACTAGACCCGCAAGTGAAGAGTTGGCACGTTATTTTCCCAAGCAAAAGGAAAACCGCAAGTATGAGTGATTTATGTCAAAATTATGATGACACCACTTGAAAATAACTATTAGTATTAATGGAAACATGATGGACTTGGAACTATGCCGTTCCACTCAGTGCTTAAATTTTTTTATTTGTTTTGTAATTTGTTTGTTTATTTCTCTATTTACGTAATTTTTAAGTATTTGATTAATTATTATTATTATTATCGTGAATGGTACCCCTACCCACTTTTATGATATTTGTATGAAATTATTTGGGAACCACAAAAGGGGCTCGTTTTGCTTCATGCATTTTAAAAATTAGACCACAAATACTTTATATATTAGAGAAATGCCATTTTATAAGTTTCCACTTCTTATACAAAGAAAAATATTTTTTTCTTAAAATAAAAATCAAATTTGCTGCATACTTTTTTTTGAAAAAAAAATAATTGAAACATACCTTCTAAACCAACACAATAATTCAACAGCCCGCGAAAACAAAACCAAAATCAAAATCGATAGCAAAGCATAAATTAGATATATAATATTGAATTTAGTGTGCTTTTACTTCACCTGTAGATAAAATTAATGAAAGGAATAATGACATAAAATTAATACATAAAATTATATAATATTGAATTTAGTATGCTTTTGAATTCATGTAAATTAATACTTGATTTTTTAAATTTGCAAATTAATACTTTGACTTTTGAATTCTGTAAATTAATACTCTCACATTTGAAGTTTATGCAAATTTGTACTCTTGAAGCGTAATTAATTGATTTTAATAATAAAAAAAAGTTTTATTCCTCATAATAAGAACTTGTTAAACACTAATAAAATTAGTTTATATAACTTTTCATTCAATAAGAAAAAAATTTAAAAAATTGGAATCAGAGATAAAATAAGTTATTTGCGTCTTTTAACTTGCCCATAGTATAAATTTATAAACAAAAAAAAATCAAGCTATTAATTTACAGGAATTATAAATATCAAAATGTTACAAAAATTTAAAAATTAGAATATATTTTGCAGAAAAATTAAAAATCAGAATACTTTTGTGTCATTAACCCGTACATATATCCAACACAATACAATGCATCTAATATAGTATAATATGGCGTACCAATCACGGCCTTAGTGAATATTCACGTACATAACAATACAATACATCTAATCTAATACAGTATAATATGGCGTACCAATCACGGCCTTATTATTCACTAGTAGATCTCAGTCACATACAGTTGGCCAAATGGGCTCATTGAATGGGCGAAAGAGCCGGACTGGGTGGTGGCCACGACATTGCAGACGGCGGTGGGGGCGCACGTCCTAAAGGAAGCAGGCTCTCAAGTGACCTGCCTAGAGTCAACGGACAGAAGAGGAAAACAATGATGCAGCACATATGCAGTAGAAGCCTTAGTAGATTCATCTTTGCGGCCTTTCTGATCGATCACTTTCTACTACTACGTATATTGTTTGATGTAATCAGAAAGGTCATGGATAACTATATGTCAGACTGTCCAAAGAATGATATATATAATCTATATATATGTGTGTGTGTGTATTATACACATATAAACTCAAGTACTGCGAGCTATATACCAATATATGATAGGAAGAAATTGTGGCAATTCATTCAACGCGTCCCATGTAGAAGGATGTCATTTACTTGTTCAAATGCTTTAAGAAGAAATTTCTGAGAAGTAGTTTGTGGGGCCAACCCGGAGAATATTTAAATATAGCTAAGGCTGTCTTAACAATGGGAAGTAGTTTTCACAAAGTCTAATGTACTATTCATTATGAGAGAAGAAATCACAGATGAAAAAGATAAATAATTGTGCACCTTTCACAGTAGCTTCCATGATTTTTCCATGACGCTATTTGTTACTAGTATTATCATTATTTTATAGTCAATGGTCAGATTGACAAAAGTCATTCAACGAAAACAAAAGCTGTATAATCAGGTATTAAAGTCTATATAGGGAGTGGAAAGTTTAATGTGGACTTTAGGATAGTTTTAATTATGATATATATAGATAAGGACTTTCTAACTTTCGTCTTTCAATATATATATATATATATTTTTTCAGATCTGTTTTGGCAGAATTTCAGATATAAATCAACATATACATACATTATACATATATAAACACACACGTATATTCAACGACTTTGCGAAGTTAGTGTAGCATCAAAATAAATTAATAAGGTCGATCAATCAACTTTGAATGAGTAAGAAAATCATTTAATTTATTATAGGCAAACTGTGATATAATCATCAATTGGCAGATAGAATGTAATTAAGCTGATCATAAATTTCAGAAAGTTGAAATAGAATAATAGAAATCGATCGATACAGACTCAAAATAATAAATATTGAACTCCAATCGGAAGGATAAGGCCCTATGGGAGATATCCGAATAACCTTGGTATCTAAATATACAAAACTAACACACAGAAAGGGGTTTTAGAAAAGTAGGAGAGCCAAATAGAATCAATAGGAATTCATTACATGCGAGCTAATTATAGTAATAGCCCTCAATTGTGTGTATTGTACCAGTATCGCCACTAAATATTCAATTTATATAATAAATTATGCTCAATTATGTTTACAGTAATTGCCCATTTGTTATAAAAAGTGAAATTTTTAACGGATATTAGTCATGTGCAAATCATACACTCAGTTAAATAAAGTATAATAGTTATTTTAATCAAAGGAGTTAAGATTAACTATGAAAAGCTAATATCAGATCTCACTATTTTTCTAATTTTATATGGCACTGGAGTTATATATATATGTAATATTTTCAAAGAAAAATCCTACATGTTTGCCTTGATTGTTTGATTCAAAAGGACGAGAAATGAAGAAGATACAATGATATTTTCTCTCATTTCCATAAAAAAGGCTAATAGTTTGTAACAAATAGTTCATTGTTGCAATAATTACGTAATTCAAAATAATCTTAATGTAGAATATGAGAAAGAATTTAAAAAAGATGAGAGAAAGAAAAAAAGTCGATAGATTTAGAGATAAGAAGTGATGAATTTAGAGAAAGATACCTATGAATTTAGAGAAGGATAAAAAAAGCTAATAGTTTGTGACCAATGGTTCATTGCTGCAATAATTACGTAATTCAAGATATTCTTGATGTAGAATATGAGAAAGAAGAAAAGTCGAGAGATTTAAAGATAAAAAATGGTGAATTTAGAGAAGGATACCTATGAATTTAGAAAAGATAATCTTGAGAGAAGAAGGATACCTTTTCTTTTCTTTTTATTTTTTTAAACATTTGTTTCAACGTGTTTTTTGCTACTCCTTCCGAATATCGTAGGTATCTATATATACTATCATATTATCATAAGTATCTATATATGCTATCATGTTACTGAGATACCTATGGTAACTTTTTATTTATTTATTTATTTTTATTTATCTATTTATTCTTTTTCGCAATAAGGAATGCCTAATTTTTCTTCCGTTTTCCAGGATACTATAGATAATCTAGTAGGGAACCTGTGGTAACCTCATAGTAGTTATTTTATTAATTTTTTTTTTAGCAACAGGAAACACCTATCCTCAGTTTCAATTTACCTATATACTATAAGTAATTTGATAAGATATTTGTGGTAACTTCATTTTTTTAAATAAAGAATCTCTAGTTCCTATTTGCAATATCTCTTATGCTATACATAATTTGATAAGATATCTACAGTATTTTTTTTTCCCAACTTATCCTGATAGATAGATTTTTTTTTT
>JXTC01000131.1:180781-220828 GCA_002914845.1 Trema orientale | reverse complement strand
AGTTTTTTTTTTTTTTTTTTTCAGGTCATGATGTTAAACAGGGGAAAAAAAAAAAAGACAAAAAGGAATTTTTATAAGACATGACCATTTTTGTGACTTCATTTCAATAAATAGCCCTTTTTTAAAACCTATTTCCTAAAGGTCACGTTCTTTTTTCATATTTTTTGCTAAATGGCCATTTATTAATTATCAGTATATCAATTTTATGTATAGACATGTCAATTTAATATTAAGTACATATATATTAATACATTAATTTTTATGTAAAGAAAAACTTATGTACCTGAAAATGTAATTAAAATATTTTATATAACTGTCTATTTTACTATAATGTTTAAAAAAGAGACATTTATTAAATAGGGAACCAAAATTCTATTTTGAGAAGAAGACAAAAGCAATGGCTCTGACAAAAAACCTAGGCACAAAGTCTGAAAAATTGAAGACTATATTCAAAATTCTGAAAAACTACGTGCACCCACACGAAGGGAGCCTGGAACAACTAGAATAAGCAGGCTTAAAGTAGAACTGGAAGCGAATGAATTTCGAGTGAACGGATATTATGAGATAGAACGANAAGAAAAACATATATACCCGACAATTTTGTAAAAATATTCCATATAATCATCTATTTTGTGATAATGTTTGAAAAAGAGACATTTATTAAACATGGAACCAAAATTCGGCTACTTTGAGAAGAAGACAAAATAAATGGGGGCTTTTACAAAAATATTTCGAAATTTAAAAATCCCAGATACGTTGAATTCATTGAAAAATCTCAAATTTATCTAGAAAAATACCACTTTTCAAAAATGTTTAGAAAATTATAACTTATTTTTCAAATTTCATATTTTTCGATGGTATTCGAGATAACCAATCAGGTCATATAGAATAACTAATTGAGTTACTTGTGGTAACTAGTCTTGTTACCTCAAGTAACTTGACCAGTTACATCAAGTATCTCATCACTGGTAAATAATGAGAATTTTTTTTGTCAAAATTAGTTGTATTTTTCTATATAAATTTAGAATTTTTCAAAGAGTTTTAAAATTTATGATTTTTTTGTGACAATGTACCGTGTATAAAAGTCAAATTTCCTCTAAAACAATTGCTTGATTCATGGGTCGGATGTGATTAGGCCATTATTGTAGAACCCTTGATCTACAAAGATTATGACTTTTTATGACGTAGGCAAAGGCCTGGCCAGGCCTACGTCTAGTGAATCTAGCATTTCCTTAGTATTCCTAATTTTCTTTTCTTTAAAGAAACAATCTGCTTCTTAAGTAGATTCACATAAACTAACCTAAAAGCCTATGAAGTTTCTCTAAATAAAAGAGAGGCAATATTGCCTTTTCAAAGAAAAATAGTGGTGATGGTTGATGATTATATGCCCTAGACATTTACTGAAACGAAACAAGCACGCACAAGATTATAATGGTTTACCCTTAATCATGTGAAAACTATATCCATTTTTAAGTGTTATAGATTTTCACTATGATAAAGAAAATAGAAACAAGAAAATATCACACCTTAGGGGCTCTTAGAATATTCAAATTATCTTTGTTTTCATACTCAGAATCGGCGCCTAAATATGCTCGTTGTATACTAGGAAAAACTAGGGCAATCGAATACTAAAAATTGACCTACGTATGCATGAATACATAATGATGATATCAAGTCAAGGGATCTTTGTCATTATAATTAGACTCCAAACATCCAAAAGTAATAATAACAACAATAGAAAATTCAACAAATATAATTCATTCTCTGTTAATTAGAAGAGTTAGCATATTAAACTTCTAGGATATGTAAATAAACATCATTTTTGGATTTGGGCTTGATATATAGGCTTAGAGAATTTTATAACATATATCATCGACTTAACGTACGTATATAACTAGCCTTAAGTCCAAAGACTGACCAAGCAACCTTATCTACGACTTTGGGCTAGGTTGGCAAGGCACAATAGTTTTGCGAGACGTCAAACTTTACCCTCAATGTGCCTAGGTCCATTCGTGTTTGATTATCAGTTTCACAAATAAGCCTCTTTAAGTTTTTGTGTTCATTTAACTATGTAATATTTTATGTCGTCCCTATTTGTTATTCAAATTTCTAATTGAAAACAGAGTAACTTTACTTCTAACTGCAGTTTGACATAATTATCTTAATTTCCATATTATCTCACTACACGTGGCCGACGTGCAGAGATGAATTTTATGGAAAAAAAAAAAAAAATCTGTTTAGATTTCCATTTTAATTCATATCTATGCAAGAAGTCATAAAAACAAAATCTCAAAACTTAATATGCCTTGAAGATTTTCTTCTAGATATATAGTGTGGACAAGAACATAGTTCTTCAAACTGCATCAATTGCAAGTGTTTGTTTACTGAGAAGTCATGACTTGAAGTAGATATCAGGTAATCTATTTAATTAGCATACTTGTATTATGATTTTGGGAGTATGATATTAGGAATTTTTATCAAATTAACGTTACACTTGCTAAGAGTAATGAATTAGTTTTTGGAGTCTTTGAGGCTCTTATTCCTTTTTAAATATTTTTTTTCCATCTTCAGTAATTTCCACTTCTTTTTTGTGATATTAAAAACATACAACAACTAAAATTAGCATGAAAATTCGTATATTTTTCTTGTTATAATTGTTCTTAACTCATTTCTTAATTTGTTTCTAAAAAAATTTGCTAAGCATCTCCAAAAATGTTCTTATTTATAATGTTTTCTTTTCTCAAACTAGGGTTGGAGAGAGAACTATAATCTAATTTTGTACCTTATCTATGTTGCAAAAGGAGCGGGTAGCTATGATAAATGAAAATTTGGAAGATGTACTTGGTACAAAATTTTAAAAGTAGAAGAAAACATTTTCTTTGTTTAGAGCCAAAGAAGAACTAATAAAATTGCCTCATTAGTCCTTAATGTTTACTTTTTTTTTAATGTAACAACAATATAATTTTTAATTTGAAATCTTAGGCTCAGTTTTTTTTTTTCTTTTTTGTGTCACTTTTTATCATTTTCTTTAATCTTCTAATTGAAAAAGGTGATAAGCTCTCCTCTCTCCAATTGAAAATCTATGTTTTATTCATATCTCCTTTACCCCATCAAATTGTTAAAAAAAAAAAAAAAAGAGTAGAGTTTAGGGGTTAGAAAATCACCTCTCTTTTCCCTAAACCAAAAGCATTGAATCTTTTACAATTATCGTATCATTCTTCTCATTTTTGGCTTTTTCCAAGTGAAAGCAACTTTCACTTTGAAATACAACTGAGTTTTGTTTTGTTCGCCTTTTTTCTTTTCAATATTGTTTCTTTTCCTTTTCGTAACTTGTCTTTAAAAATTTTATAAAAAAAATAGAAAACAGAAGAAATAAAGGCTAAATCATAATCGGGATTCGCAAAATGCCTGACCAAAAGCTTTGTGTCCACATGGACATATGGACAGTTGGAGAAACCCTTCTGCCGTTTTTCAACTTCCTCCGCATATAGAACACTTGCTTTTGCACTAGTGAATAAACTGAGTTATTTTTATTTTCTTCAAGTAAAATCATTTATATACGCTGTTACTTTTCGTCATATTATCCCATCACCAATTAAATTTACCTTTATATACAAAATTCTTGCTTTTGTACTAGTGAATAAACTGCATTATTTTTATTTTCTTTAAGTAAAATCATTTATATACGCTGTTACTTCTTGTCATATTCTTATCCTCATCGCCAATAAAATTTACCTTTATATCCAAAATTCTTGTTCTTTAAGAGTGTATACATGTTGAAAAGGAAATATTAAATACATTCTTTTTATACTTCATTGTACTTGAATTCCACTATGATTATTTAACTATATATGTTGAAAAAAGAATACTAAATATATTCTCTGTATGCTTTATTATACTTGAATTCCACACCATGATTTGTCCATATGTCAAATAGTGGGATTAGAAAAAAAAATACATTTATCATTCCTCATGTTGAAAAACAAGACTTTAAAATGAAAACAAGAATAAAATGTTTTATTTTTATGTAATCATTTCATATCCATGTACGATCATATGATTTTCCCAAAGTAACAAACTACAGCTATATACGCATTTATTTAAAAAAAAAAAAGAAAAAATATTATATATGCAACATCACGTTATTTTTCTATTATACTATAATAGTTCTGTATCGTTGTTATCACAGCTGTCTCGAGCGTATGAATAATTCCAGTACTACATTCCAAATATGAAATTTTAGCATAGATGGGTACTACTTTCCAAATGCAATAGTCATTTTCCGTTTATGCTTGTGCACCATTTTTCCATTGCCATTATAGTCGTATGTAAGTATCGTGAAACTTCCTCTATACGCGCTCATGATAGTTAGGGGTGTAAATCGGGCCGTCCAAGCCCAGCCCAATCCAAACTTTCGGGTTTGGGCGGGTTCGGGCTTGGGCTTTTGGGCTCTAAGAAAGTTTTGGGCCAGGCCGAGCCGGGTTTAAATTAGTAAAAGACATGCCCAAAGCCCAGTCCTAAAAATTTCGGGCTTTATGTTCGGGTCGAGTTTAACCTTCGGACTTTTGGAACCTAAATTAATATATATATATATATACATTGGAATAAGAAAATAGTGAAAGAATTTTTTTAGCACAATTAGAAAACAATACTTATACTTTTATTTAGACAAATTCATTCAAAATTATTCAACTCACAAATTTAAGAACCAACAACTTGGGGAATATTTCTTCGAAATATAAACAAGAAAAGCTGATGAAATATTATTGAAAAATAAATGATAAAATGAAAAAACTAAACTTCAAAGACTTCATCCTCTCCATCTTTATCACCTTGAATAATGGAATCAGAATCATCTTCTTCTATAAGGTATTCTAAATCGGATATCAAGTCTTGCATTATTTAAAAAAATTAACTATTGTTGAAAGATTTTAATATCAAATAATTAAAATATTTTTTCGACTATTTATAAGTAGTAAGTTACATTTTTACTTGGAATATATAGTATTTTTAAAACTTTGGGTATTAAATTCGGGCTTTTTTAAAAAAAAAATTATTATATTTTTTGAGTTTCGGGCTTTTTAAATCAGGTTTTAGGTTTGGGTTTCAAGCTCGGGATTCGGGCCGGGTTTCAGGCTGGGTTCATATAAAAAGTATTAGGCCCAAGCCCAACCTTAAGGATAATCGGGTTCGAGCCGGGCTCGGACCATGTCGGGTTCAGACCGAGTTTGAATCAGGCTTTTTTCGGGCTAGCCCATCGGGTTTTGGGCTTTCGAACTCTTTTTACACCCCTAATGATAGTCTATATTCCTTTTTTCTAGTCTTTATAGGTCCTTTTGACCACATTTCAAATGTGATGATCCTTTTTTCTCTTTACTAATTTTGGTGAATTAATATTCAATATCAATTATCTTTTTAGGGTTTCATGACAATATTTCTTTTTTTTTTTTCCATCTTTTCTTCAAAAGGGGAAAAGAGGGCATTTTCGTCCAAATTCATTGCCGTAAAAAACATAACCGTGAGCACTGTACAAAAAACTAATAGCTAAAAAAACGTGTCCAAAACTCGACACTAGGCAGTCAGACTCAGAGTGCTATAAAAAAGACGAGTGAGTAGAAAAAAACATAACACCCAAAACCAAGACACTCTCTCTCTCCCTCTCTCTCTCTCTCTCTCTCTCTCTTCTCTCAAGACTTAAGACAAGTCTTTTTCGTTTCTGACTAATTTTTGTTTAATTAATCAGCTCTTTTGTTGCAGAGAATCCATGGGAGTGAAGTTCTTAGCCGTCGTTGTTGATGGGACAGCTGCAACTGAGCCTCACTGGTCCAACGTTGTCATACACTACTTGGAGAAAATCATCAGGTTAATATACATATAATCATTTACGTATTTATCTCCATTTATTTGTTTTTTTATAATTATATTTATAATATTTGAGCATTTTGTCTATTTATTATTATTATTTCTCATTTTGTATTTTTTATATAAAAATATAAGATTTTTAATCTTCTTCTTGTTTATATAATAAATTTGTCTATTTATTATTTGATTTTCGCGCATGAACTGAAAGAGTACACTTGACGATAATTACAAGAGATCAGCTCAATATATATATATATATACACATATATATTAAAGAAGATATTAAGAAATTAAAGCAAGGATTTTGGATTTTATTTTTTATTTTCTTGAAAAAAAAGTTATTTTATTTTATTTTTCTTGGTTAAAATTTTCGCCTATATTTTGTTGGATTTTTCTGGATCTGATATTTTAATTATTTATCTGCGGTTTTTATGGGGTATGGACAGGAAATAAGCTAGCAAGGCTTACGCTACTATTAATTGTTTGATAAAATATTTGGAAATAATAATAACTAATCTTTTAAGCGGTGTGTAAAATGACTTATCGATAGGTTGATGTTTGTACATAATTGAATGATATGATAAGTTGTATTTCAAGAATCATGCTAAATATTTGATTGATGATGGACTTGGACTAGTTCGGACTTTAATTTTGTGAGTATATATTATATAGAATTCCGATGATAAAGATATGACCATATGTGAGATATGATCCCAAAAGTTAACGGTGAATATTTATATCTGTAGAATTAACATAGAATCTACGTTTTTTTTCTCTTCTTATTTTTGGTTATTTCATTCTACTCTCTTCTTATTTTTGGTTATTTCATTCTACTGTACGGCCAGATGATAGTGACATGTAGTACTATGGACTCGTTTGGGATAATTTTTACTTCCTGAAGTAAAAGCTCTAGAAGATCATCCTGAAAAAGCTAGTGGGTCCATGCTTCATTAAAAAGATCTTCTAAATAAAAAAAGATCTTCTAACAACTCATCCAAACACCCTCAAAAATAACTTTTGGGCTCCAAAAAATCTTTGGAAGCCATGCCAAATAAGCTCTATAGCTATTTGTATTAAGGTATACATGTCAAAGGGCCCCCTTATCACTTCATGCTCTATTAGTTTTATCGTGTTTAAAAGTATATTATTTTAAGGAATATTTTGTTGAAAAGAAAAAAAGTATTTGAATTGTTTCTTGACTACTTTTTTTCATTGAAATCTTAAAAGAAAAAAAAAATCTGAGCCCTACTTCACCGACTAGGATCGGCCTCAAGTGGCGACGTAATGCTCAGGCTCAATCTTAGCATTGAAAGGCTTAGCTCATTTGACATCTCTAAAAAAAAAAAAAAAGATATTCAACATTAAATTATTCATATCGATTTTCTATTAGACAAACAACAATATGTATGAATACTCCCTGAGAAAACAATTATGACTTCTAAAGGTAATTATTTCTTTTATATATATTCGCTTTTATATTACAACAGGGGATTTTCTCAGCCATAATTTTAGTCCAATTACAAGGATTAGAACTAATAAAATATATATTACGACCTAAAATCCGGGCCAATGGTAGAAGGGAAATGTCACTAAGATGAGAAATGATTTATTTTAAAAATGTCTTAAAGTTTCAATTTTATAAACAGTCTATTTAAATAAAATATTTAGAATTTCATCCCATGAATCTCTCCCACCGTTCGTATATACCATTAAACATAGATCTAATAATGACTGAAAAGCATAGTTCAAAATTTAAGTCTAAGCATCATCAATATCCATAAAAAGTATCAAATACTAAAGTGGCATACATAAGTTCACGGACATAACTGAAAATAGTAATCCTAGTTTTATGCTAAATCAAAATCTAAACAATCCAAATACCATAATAACACCAAGCTTCTAGCATTACTAACAAACCATAGTCAGATATAGCCTCTTAGTCCTCTTGATCACCATGATCGTACTGCACAACACCTAGAAGAAAGGTAGGGGACATGAGCATGAAATGTCCAATAGGAAAACAGTTACCTCGTTTGAAAATATTTTAGTGATAAAAAATCCCTACATAGTTTTTAAATCTAAAACATACAAATATAATAGTCCAAAACTGACAATCATATGTTTATATATAAAATAGTATAAGCAAAACTATCCAATTCATATGTACATGATACAAATCAACCTATACCCATGAGCTCACATCATCTTATCTATAGAAACCCAGGTTGATGGCACTAAGTATACCTAACAGCCTGCTTGACACCTCAGCTCATACCCAAATAGGACACCTATGTGTTACCTACCAAACCTGGAGGAGCACTGAATTGCCTACGCCTGCCAAATAAGGAGGTAAACAAAAAAAACAAACCCCATGCAGGTTTATAGACTCTACACTGACGGTGAGGCACGCAGCGCCACACTGTAAACCCACAATGCCAACACAGTACTTATGTATGATCCTATGACACGTACAATATAGAACTGAAATGTGAAAACAATCATGCTCTCGTTTTTCAATAAAATAAGCATACTAAGTTTTGTAGAAAAATGTGTAGCATAACGGCCCTATTTTTTATATATCCAAAAATAATCTGTACACAGAAAATTTCTAGAATAATACATTATATATCATACAATCAAATTCTATCATAAATATCCAAAACGGTTCAAAAATCATGTTTGTCACCATATGTTGTAGAAAGTAAGTTTTAATAGAAATCGATATTAAACACAGGTAACTGAATCCTTACCTTACTATAATAGTGATACCATGCTATTGGATCCTCACGGTACTGTTGGACAATCGTTCGGAGGGTCGAGAACCAATTCTAAGCCCTCGATCGTTCTATTGTGAAAAACCAACTTCTCAACAGAGCTTCAAATCTATAAACAGACCTCTTTACTGAATTCCTAGCACCCAAAATAGCTAGGTTAGACATATAACTCATCCAATTCAGGTTTGTGCCGAAACCGGACCAGTTGCATGCAAAACGAGGCAAATCTTAGCCATCTAATTTCGTTTTTCGTGTCTGTCACCAAATATAGTCAATATATATTAATCTTCTCCATTTTCCGAGTACATTTCAGAAATGACATTAAAAACACAATCCAATGGTCGGATCAAAAAGTCAAATATTAAATCTCGAAGTTTAAACTACTCAACAATGGCAACTTTTGATTCGGGCAAAATGGAGTCACGAGATAAATACCCGGAGAGTCCTCTCGATGATACGAATCCAACGAGCCCAAGAACGCGACTTGAAGTGGTCCAAAATGGCACCGAAAAATCAAAGAGCTCCACGGCCAAAAATGGCATTTCCTGGCAAGCAGGGGCTCTTGGCGACGCGGGACCAGCGGCACGGCGAAGCTCCGCTAGGTGTTGGGGTGGCTGGGCAAGCTTTGGCGGTCGTTCGGTCTTCTTTAGTGTTCCTTCGGTCGAGAGAGAGGAGAAGAAAGAGAGAGAGTATCGTGGGAAAGAGAGAGAGAGGGGAGAAAAAGAGAAAGCCCATGTGAGGTTGCATGGGACTATGCGACCTTTCTCAAAATTACAAAATGGTCTCCTAATTTTTAAATCTTTTCAATTAAGTCCCCAAAATATTTGCATTTTAGTCCTTTCTCCTTAAAACTTTTGCAAATATACCCCTAATTATTAAATCTGAAAATTAACAAAATGATCAATATGCCCCCTGAAAATTCAGAATTTTACAATATATAATTTTCAGATAAAATCAAATCAGTTCTCTCATTTAATCATTTACGAAGTTACAGATAGAAAAAAATGTCTCATCTTTAAGGCTATGCTTGGTAGAAGGAAACAAAAAGTGGGGGAAGAAAAGAAAATGAAAAAAAAATTATATGAAAAGAAAATATTTTTCTTCCATATTTTTTGTTATGCATAAAGGAAAGAAAATGATGAAGTTCTAATTCAATCTTTTTAATTGTATTAATCGGTTTTAAAATTTGAGGATGAATGTGTAATTTTCTTGGTCAGTATATTAATCTTTTATTTCACTTTTCTCTCAAATTTGGAAAGACAAGAAAACAGTAGGACCCACATATTTTTCCTTTTTTTCTTTCTATCTATTTTTCTTTTCTCCTTTCTATCTCCTACCAAATTAGCACCCAGTGCTGGAAGGGTATTTTGCCCCTTTTTTCCCACTTCAGGAAAACCTATATTTACCTGTAGCATTCCTCCAGATTTTAAAAATGATATTCTGTACACTAGCAGTTTAAATGTATAGCACTTGTTTTCAAAATAAATGGAACAATATTTTTCTATTAAATATTGATTTACTTAAATATATTTTAGATTAGTTTATTCAATTATTCAAACTAATTTATTTTCTTATTTGATTTAATTTATTCTATTGATTGAACTCTTTTTTCATTTTTTTCACTTTTTTTTTTAAAATATTATGTAGTTAGGACTATACTGTATTATTATTGCTAATCATCATTATGGGTTACGTAAGGGAAGGGAACTTTTTTGCTTGCTTTCCTTCTTATATATATGCATTTAAACTAGATGCAATCACCTTAGTTTAATAACTATACTTTAATTATTCTTAACATTTTGGTTAGACTTTCTCATAAATTTTATGCAGAATCTACACCATGATGATCTTCTTTCACAGTATTTATTTGATGACACGTTTCTTTTTTGTTTTTAATTTAAATGAAAAGAGTGATGAAGATTTTTCTTATTATTGACTAGCTTGGAATTCTCTTGCAGATATAATAATTTATATTGTTATAATTGATAAGCACACATTTACTTTCAACAGAAATTTCGATATGTGTTCAATAATTTCTATACTTCGATTTCTCCAGGTGCATCTCCAACAGCTCAGAGGTACTTATATCCACTTTATGATAATTATATGCTTCTAATTCTTTAGAAAGAGCGTTTAGTACACTGTCTTCTAAGTACAATTCGTCATGATTAATTAATTACGTATATAACATTAGTAAAATTGTAAAATCCATGTAAAACCAATTATCAAGTATTAATCATGTCCTATAAATGATTGAACTATTTGGAACAGGAGGAAATGTATAAATTTTTGAAAACTTGTAGGAAAGAAAATAATTTTATATACGTATAATACATTTGTATGTGTGTTTGTGTATTTCATAACTATACTGTATAACTTTGTTTCCTTTTTTTTTCTTTTTCTTTTTTTTTCCCCTCCCCTTTTTATAGGACTCTGGCTCAGAAGTTGAGCTTAGTCTGATTACGTACCGGCGTGATGGACTTCATAATAAAGGTATATATACAAGTATATAATAGTATCTTATATATAGAATAAATAAAGTTATTCCAATCTTTTCTTTTAAACTAAAAGAAAAGAAAACATTTAATTATAAAAAGTTCTCTCAAGCAATAGTATATATATTTATATTTATATTTATATTTTTGTAAATGATGATCCACCCACACTGTTAGTTATGCTAGGAAGAAATTACATGAAGTGGAGGCCGTTAGCTCTTCTAGGACGAAATTAATAAATTACAAAAAACAAAAAAAAAGTAATATAATATTGAAAAGCAGTAAATGAAGCACTTATACATATAAGAAAATCTTTTCTTTTTCTTTTTTTT
The DNA here is from genome assembly GCA_002914845.1 of Trema orientale. Taxonomy (NCBI): domain Eukaryota; kingdom Viridiplantae; phylum Streptophyta; class Magnoliopsida; order Rosales; family Cannabaceae; genus Trema; species Trema orientale. The sequence goes on along the minus strand of JXTC01000131.1, from coordinate 209,365 downwards.
TTCCAATAAAAAAAAAAAACACTTCAATTTGGACTTTAAATATTATTTTAATTATACACATGCATGCAGACTCCTTGCCTAGTCCGTGGACAAGGAGCGCGGATTCGTTCGTACAGAGGCTATGGTCAGTGGAATTTATTGGTGGTGGTCCTAGTGAAGCTAACATTGCTCAAGCCCTTGCAGAAGCTCTTCATGTATGTATTAACTAATCAGTGATTATGAATAATTAATTATAATTATTCATTTTACAAATATATATATTATACTAACCTTTTTTGTTAATGTTATTCTGAGCAGATGCTTCCAAAACCTTATGATAAAACTCATGAAAAATACCGACAGCATTGGTTTTCCGCTGAAAAACATTGCATTCTTGTAACTGCTAGCAACCCCTTCGTCGACAAAGACTACGGCCGCTTTACGAGTTTAAAATCCGTCGCTAAGAAATTTGCAGAGGTACAATTTTTTTGCTTCATGACACTATTGGGCTAAAAATTCGATTTTATATATATATATATATATTCTTTATATGTTTATTTTTCCGATATATATGATTTTGTTGTTTTTAAGGCTGATGTGGCAAGTCAATTATCGAACTCTTGCCAATATTCAAGATTGTTTTTCAAAAGGAAAAGTAACTAGTTAAAAATCGTTAGAATAGAGCAATGTTATAATACATTTTTTAATATTTTTTTTCTTGTTGGAATATTATGTATATAAAGTATACTAATGTTAATATGGCATCTATTATTCTAACGTTTTTTTTTTTACAGTATTCTGTGACTTTGTCCGTCATTTCTCCGAAGCGCATCCCTAAATTTAGAGAAATATTCAATTGGGTAAATCTGACACGTAACTTTTACTCGTTGATGCCTGACCTTAATTGTTTTAAGATAATTAGCTTTCTTAGGGCCTGCTTACAATGCTTAGTATATAAAACTGTCGGTTTTTACTTTTAATATAAAAATAAAAACAGTTAATAATAAATATTGTCTTAAACAGCATCTCGAGAGTATCTCTATCTTTAATTTTATTTCTTTTAACCCGAAAAAAGAAAAAAATGTTACCACTTACCACGAAAGTTCATTTTTTTATCTAATGAATTGTAGATTTATTAGTGCGGTAGCTATTACTGCTTTGTACTCTAAAGAAAAATCATAGTTTCTTATGGTGAAGTTAACGATATATATTTAGATATAATGATTGTATGTGTTTGTATATGTAGGCAAATAATATAAGTCCGGAAGAAGCTGCTTTTGTTAATGAAAAAGTGAACATTTATAATCTTCATGGATATCTAGTTCTCCTATCTGAGAAACTCCCTGGGGCCCACTCTGCCATCAATGAAGAGCAAATGTCGATACTGATCATGAATGCATGTAACTCATCACCAACCTGTAGTAGTACTGATCAAGATCAAGATCAAGAGACTGTAACTGATAACCGTTCAGTTCCTCCGAATTCTGAAACTAATAATCTTTCAGGTAAATCTAATTAATATATGAGTTTGTTTGTTTAGGAAAAAATATATGATGTATCGTTAATCATTATTTACTAGTATATTTTTATGTGTATATTTTTTTCTTAATTAAGCCCGCTTCTTTCGTTTTATTTGACTAATTAATCAATGTCCAAATTAAAGTAGTATAGATATATATATATATATATGACAAAAACCTGATCATAATTAAACAACCCCACATCGTTTTTGGGTTTTTGGGAGCTCAACCGAACAGGAATAGTTCTGGAAAATGACCTACCACGGAGATCTCATCTGCCCTTTCTACTACCGAAAAAAAAAAACCCTTTGTTTTTAATCATTTATGTGCATATTTTTAACTTAATTAAGAACGCTTCTTTCGTTTTATTTGACTAATTAATCAATGTCCAAATTAAAGTAGTGTAGATATGACAAAAACCTGATCATAATTAAACAGCCCCTTTGTTTTTAATTATGTGATTAAAATTTTTTCTTGATTTTACTATTGTATATTCATGCATATATAGTAGGAAAAGTATACCCCTTTGGCCAGTGACGGAGCTAAGATTTTGGTTTAGTGGGGGTTAGAAATACAGTTTTTATTTGGGAATTTATTCTATATTTTGTCTATTTTGAGAGGAATTTTTATATATAATTTAAGTCTAAAATTCCAAATATATATAAATATTTAAGTATTTTTCTTAAAAAAAATAAAATTGAGTGGGAGCTTGAGCCCGCTGGGCCTATTGTAGCTCGGTCGCTGCCTTTGGCTTCAAAACTCGTAGGCGTGATTAGATGTCATGATATTGATAGTGATTGTTAGATATTCTTGACTCGTATTGGTGTTAATAACCAAATTATCCATAATAGGATAGTCATGAAGAGACAAATAGTAGTTACTCTAATTTTTCGAAAATATTTTTACTAAAAAAAATTGCCAATTAAGAGAGTTTCATGCACATAATCTTATATTCGTATGATGTGTATGTGGATGACAGCTCCAAAATTTCAAAACACAAGAAAACCTACTTTCGTAAATTTTCTAGCTTTAATTTCTAATATTGCTCTCTTTTATAATGTGTTTTCATCCACACATTTTTTTTATTGGTGTGTGGGGTTGCTCTTTGAGTAAAATAATTAGAAATATTTAATTATCATAGTTATTGATCTTTATCATTTAAAATTGTAAACATTAATAGTATTGTGGAACAGTTACTTAACATTATTTGTCAAAGAATCCATTTCAGAAGAAGACGTCAGGTTACTTAAACAAATGCTGGATGAAGATTTTTCCACTGATATGGATGAAGACCAGAATCAAGAAAACTTTGTAATTATGGTAAGACTCATATACTTATAATAACCTCTCTATTTTTTTTTTCCCCTTTGAGCTACACCGCATATCTTCTTTATTGAATTGACTTCTATAAAAATAACCTTATATATGTGAACTTTTCGAAACTTTAGCATGAAACATACCCAAGCTCATAAACTTTTTTTTTTTTTTTTTTTGCATGCAATACACAAAATCATTGCTAAATTTTATTTTTCATGCTGTTTAGTCTAAATCAGTCTCTCTCCAAACCCATGAAAAAAACCAACTCACAATGTTAGAATAGAAAGACAAATTTTCACTCCCTAATAGTTGGTATAAACATAATATTAATAATAATAACAAAAGCCCATCAGAGTTTCATATAAACAGACAAATCTTTAAAGAATTAACATAATTATAAGTCATATGTAGACTTGATATTAAACTAATATTCTTTAAAAAGTAATTCACAAAATATAGGAACAACTAACTAATTGTAAGCTTGTTGTTTAAACAGATCAACTATATGCTGACATTTTTTTTCCCGGTAATGATATTCTAACGCTTGTAATTGTACTCTTTTATTCTGTCAAAATTGCAGCCTGGGCTTTATCCATTGAGTTATGCTAATGGTAGTACTACAACCACTAAAACTTCTGGTCTTGCGGATGTTCAATCCCAAAATAACAAAACCAGGTATGAGACCATTCTAGAAGATCTGTTAGGAGCAGAAGAGGGTGTTTCCGATAACCTTAGAGACCAACCAAAGACAGCGATGAGCAGCACCACAGCTGGACCTGAATATGAAACGTTGCCAACATTCGGATCTGAATCTCCAATGGTGACTGAGGAAGTGGCCGAGAACAATAACGTTTCCTTTAATGGCGCCCCCGGAAACTTCGACATTTTGCAGCCTGCAGATCAGCTTCAAATGATTCAAAGTATCAACGAGACAAGTTCACAAATCATGACAACGGATAGCGTAGTCATTACTTCGATGTCAACTACTTCATACTCGTACACTACTTCGCAGCCTGCAGCAGGGTTTCAACCGACAACATATGATGGACAATTTAGAAACTCATCCCAATCTGCCATGCTGACAGGAGGAGCTAGACCAGGAGGATTCCTCCTAGGCAACCCTAGATTGGTACAAACAACTCGGGCATCGTGGGTTGCATCTTCGCCTAATTCAGCTTCATCCGTTAATTACCTAAGGATTCCTGGGGCCTTTTCGGGTGGTCAGGGACCCTCGGGGCTTGCTGGAAACTGGCAGCCAAGATTGAACCCGGGAGGAGTTGAGAATGGCAGCGGTAGTACTAGAAACGTTGTTGGAGCTTTTAATCATGTTTTTGGTGAATCATCCGAAGTACGCCCTGTGGTACCGGTTATGGAGAGACCTCTTCGAATTCATGGCGGGATGGGGTCGATTGGTCCTTCGAATCAGAAGTACGAACAAGATGGATATGTCCTGACATGGGAAGTAAGTCTAACTGATTTTAATGGTTAGAAAAAAGTGATGAAAACAAGATGATGTTATTATAACTTTTGTTTTTCTTAATATAATCAGTCAATTGTGAAATTAAGCTTTTTAGGTTTAGTTTTTTCTCATCATTTTATAATTAACTGCTATGCTTTCAGGGAAATTTCGTGGCAAAGTATAGCCGAGGAATTATTCATACCGGTAGAGTAAAGGTATGATATCACAAGCCGGCCTACTGGGAATGATTTGCTTGGTAATTGGTAGGATATAGAAGAATATTACAGTATGGCTGTGCCATGATATATGATAAGACATAAATATGGTCATTGCTCTCTTCAGGAATATAATATGGATGACTTGCTTGAGTAATTTATTAGTAATTATTGTTCAAAATTTTCAAGCGGGGAAAAAAAAGGTTCTTTTTTTTTGCATATAAAATTTATTTCTGCTTTCTCCCTTTACAATAAGGTTTATAAGTTAGTGAAAATGTACTACCAAAAAGCTTAAAACTGGATTTCTTTTGCATTTCACTAAAACTTTTAACACCCTGTAACAGGCCTACAAAAAGTCATCTGCACCGCAAACGTAAGTTGTAAATCTATATTTTCTCTTTTTTGAGTCCTAATTATTCTTCTTATTCATTTTTTTTTCCTTTTGCCTAAAATGCTTCAACTTATGTTAATTATGCAAAGTTGGGAGATATATGTGTATATATATAATATTCATGTCCTGATATAATTACAATCAACTTTATCACCTAGACAGCATGATCAGGAGGACAAAAGAGATCTTTCTATTTATTTCATTTAGTTGGCAAATCTTCATCGTCACCATGCATGTATCCTCTCAATAATTCTATCCACAAATTTGGCATGACTATACGATTCCCATCTAGAGATCTTTTTCTTTGGGTTTATAAGACTTTGTCTATGGTTTATAGAAGTATAATTTTATAGTAAATTCATAGAAAAAAGAGCTAGATATTCTTATAGGAGAGTGCTAACTAAGTTGGGATATGCCTGTAATATTTTTATGCTTTTTCTTTTCTCACTTGTTTATATTAGAAAAACTATATCTAAAACTTTTTCGGTGTTCACTCGATCTGATCACTCCAAAAAATAATAATAATAATAATAATCACATACTTTTATTCACCCGCTTCTTAAATATGATTTTCCAATATAGTACGCTGGTTTAAATATTACTCATAATGTTCCATTTCCTCCTCAGGCTTACCGCTGACTGGCCACGGACAATGAAGATAGCTCATGTTCTATACCAACATGCTTTTAACAGATTGTAAGTGACATATAACATGTTTACCGAAAAAAAAAAATGATATATATAAATGTAGGTACAAATGTAAAATCTATACATAGACTTATCCCTCAATAGTGTCTCTTTTCTCATAGTTTTTTCTCTTCTTTTGCACCAGGCCTTACCAAGGACAGGCTGATATTATCGTCTTTGAAGCTCAGGCTGAGCACAGCGTGTATGAACATCTTAAAAAGAGCGAGCTTGTAAGTTATCTACAACCTATAATTGAACCAATTTTCTTATAATTCATACACGACCTTCTTGATTTTTTTTATTTCTTCAAACTCAGTACATATCAGCTTAGTAAGCAAAATAAATAATTACATTAGTTGATGGAACACCTTATTGGGTGCCAACATAATTGGGATCAATGTTTCTAGTTCTTAATAATGTTCATTAAGTCCCTGAGTTTAGATTCTCTTCAAGTGGGAAAAAAGTTATATTATCTGGGAAAAAGGGTAGATATATATATATATATATCTCAGTTCAAAAAATAATATGAAGTAAACCCTTATCTCTTTTTATGCAGTGTGTGATAATGGATCTGCCTTCTCAGACTTTGATCTTTAGTCCTACTGAAAGGAAACTTCGCTTCATCGGGACTCTTTTCCGTGGGGTAAGTCTCTTGCTTAATTCATTTCATTCAATGTATCTACTTGAAGATCACAAGTTCTGAGCTTTAAAAAAAAATGTTGACTTTGGAATTTGCAGCATCTTCCTTTGTTCAGGTCAGAAACTTATTTTGGGCAGCTGGCAGTACCGAGGCGACCCCAGCAGCCACGACAAGAGCAAAATGATCATGAAGCTGAATCTAAGGAAAGGATTATGGACTGTCTTATGCGTGATGAGGGAGATGAAGACCTAGGTGGAAGCTGCAACCGGCAGCACTAAACCATCTAGTTAAGACTTTCAACAAGGGTCTGAAAGAGACTTGGTAGTTTACTTTTAGTTCTATACATGGATGAATGAATAAGCTCTTGCCTCTTAATTTAATTTAGGAGGACATACATTGTCTGTTTTTCAGTTTAAGTTGAGACAATTTCTTGGATGTTTTTATTATGTTCGACTAGTTATCATGAACTGCTGATATTAGCAGCACCTAAAACAATGCGGTGGTATGAAATAAATATTTATTATCAAGTTGGTTGCACATGCATGGATATTTGTCGACAGAAAAGAAAAATATTAGCTTTAGATAATAATATATATCTAAATTTTGTCGTCATATGTGGTTGCCAACTTGCCAAGAGACACCACAAATTCGATGTGGTGGTGTTATTTTTGAAGTATTTCTTTCTCAAGTATTTCAAGATCTCTCTCTGACGAAAATCGCTACTATATACATGTCTAAAGAGTCAAGCTCTGGTTTATTAATAATCCTTTTGAGTTTTAGGCTATGTTTAGTAGGAGGTAGAGAAAAATCATAAGAATGAAGAAGAGATACATTACCTTAGGAGAGGAAAGTGAACAAGAAATGTATTTGGTATGAGAAGAAGAGAAGGCCAAAATCTTCTCTTTTCTTTGATAGGAGAGAGAATTGGAAGGAATGGGAAGATTTTATCTGTATAATTATCATTTTATACTTAGATGATAGTTTTTTAATATAATTGATGATGTAGCAGTAGAAGGAAAAAGAGAAGAAGAAAGAGATTTTAGAGAAAGATAAAAAGAAAATTTAGAGAAAGATCATATCTTTAATGGTTGTATAAAGTTGTATTTCATAAATTAAGTTTGAATCACAATGAGCATAGAAAGACTTATTTATAGATGAACATACAACAAAACTAGAAAAGTAACTAGAGCAAGCACAAAACTAGGAAATTAGACTAGAACAAGCAACTAACATAAAAAGGAAACTAACAACTAGTTACTCAAAATTAAATAACAGCCATGATAAAATAAACAAAATAGCATATCTAGTTTCTATATTAATGCCTAATATATATTGTTTGCAGAAATAAGAATGACTGAATGATGGAATATTTTGTTTTTATTTTCTGAGTTGTCAAGAACTCTGAGAACTACACCCTTATTTATAAATGTAAGACTACAACAAACCGATGAGAGAATCTATAGAAAATTTTATTATCAGCTTGATATAAAAATAAAACTATCACCTAAACTTAAGGCTAAAGCTAACAGGAAAAAACTCCTAAAAATATGGCATTATCTAAAGAACAGAAAAGATACAAAATTTAAATTCAAAAAATAAGAATCTAAACAAAATCTTCAACACTCTCCCTCAAGCTGGCACGAAGACATTAATCAACTCCCCTCAAGCTGGTACAAAGATATTAATCAAGCCCAGCTTGTCTGCAAGAAAATTGAAACTTCGTCTTGATAAGCCCTTAGTCAACATATCAGAAGCTTGTTGTTCAGTAGGAACATAGACCATACAAATCACCTTATCTTCCACCTTTTCTTTAATAAAATGTCAATCGACTTCCATATGCTCAGTTCGATTGTGATCTACCGGATTATGTGCAATACTGATTGCAGCTTTGTTATCACAGTAAAGCTTCATAGGACCTTCTCCCGAAAATCTCAATTCTTATAACAAACATTTTAACCACATTAGTTCACAAGTCCCTTGAGCCAGTGCCCTAAACTCAGCCTCAGCACTACTCCTAGCCATCACTGACTGCTTCTCACTTCTTCAAGTAACCAAATTACCCCAAACAAATGTGCAATAACCTGATGTGGATCTTCTATCGACCATAGACCCAGCCCAATCAACATCTGTATAGGCTTCAACATCCTTAGTATTATGTTTTCCAAAAAATAGTCCTCTATCAAGTGTCATTTTGAGATACTTCAAAATTCTGTACACTGCCTCCAAATGCTTTTCACCAAGGTCATGCATGAATTGACTATTAACACTCATTGCAAAAGCAATATCGGGTCTAGTATGTGAAAGATAAATGAGTTTACCAACAAGACGCTGATACTGACCTTTACCTACTGGAGTTCCTCAATCAACTAGCCCGAGTTTTAAATTTGGATCAATAGGCATCTCCACTAGTTTGCACCCTATCATACCAGTTTCCTTCAATAGATTAATAACATACTTCCTTTGAGAGACTGAGATACCTTTCCTTGATCTTGCAACCTCCATTCCTAGAAAATACTTAAGTTGTCCGAGATCCTTGATCTCAAATTCACCAGCGAGAATTTTCTTCAAATGATTTAGTTCCTCAGAGTCATCACCTATCACAATAATATCATCAACATAGACTATTAAAATAATTACATCTACAAGAGAGTGTTTATAAAATAAGGTATGATCAGTTTGCCCCCTGATTATATCCATATTTCTTAACAGGTCTTGTGAATCTTTCGAACCAAGCCCATGGAGACTGTTTTAGACCGTATAGTGACTTTTTTAGATGACAAACTCTCTAATTGGAAGCACTCAATTTAAACCCAGGTGGCATATTATATACACTACTTCACTGAGGTCACCATTCAAGAAGGCATTCTTAACATCTAATTGATGCAAAGACTGGTCAAGATTTACAGCAAGTGACAAGAGTACCCGAACTGTGTTTAATTTAGCAATAGGTGCAAAAGTTTCAGAGTAATCTACCTCAAAGATTTGTATAAACCCTTTCGCAACCAACCTCGCCTTGTATCTTTCGATCTTCCCGATGGAATTATACTTCACAGTAAATACCCACTTACATCCAACAGGAGTTTTTCCCTTAGGCAATTCGGTTAACTCCCTAGTGCCATTTTTTTTCAATGCTGACATTTCTTCATAAACAACTTTTCTCCACTCTGGACTCCTCAAAGCTTCATCAATATTTTTTGGAATTTCAACTTCTGAAATACTAGATGTAAAAGAAAAATAAGATGAGGACAACTTGCCATAGGATAGATACTTAGAGATGGGATGTGTTGTACATGATCTGACTCCCTTCCTTTGAGCGATCGACAGGTCAATTTCATTGATATGGTATTCCGGTAAAGGCAAATCTAATCTTGTAGAAGAGTCAGGTTCCTCAGGTCGGATAGGATCATTTCCCTCTGACTGCAATAAGCATATTGTCTCTGGATTGGATTCAGGGATATGCTGAGTCATGATAAGTTGTTCACTCTGAGATTTATTTTGCCGTGTATAGACACAGAGCTCTTGGGATTGTTGTCGAGATAATGGTTCTCCCCCTATTTCTAAATGTTCAAATGTCAATGGTATAATAAATTGTTCCGAATTAGACTCGATATTTGACTTAGAAGAAGAAGAAACATCCCAAAATCTATCTTCATTAGAAATCTCCCCCTGAAGAGAGGTGGGTGAAAAAAACGATTGAGACTCTAAAAAAGTGACGTCACGAGAGATAAACATCTTCCTAGACATGGGACAATAACACTTATACCCTTTTTGGTGATGAGCATATCCTAAAAAAATATATTTTGTTGCCCATGAATCTAACTTTCCCTGATTTTGACTATGTACATGTACGAAGGAAGTGGAGCCGAAAATTTTTAGTGGAATTGAACTAAAAAAATTTGTATGAGGATAATTTCTAAGTAATGTGTTTAAAGGTGTGTCAAAGTTCAGAACTCTAGAAGGCATGCGATTTATCAGATAACAAGCAGTAAGAACAGCGTCCCCCCAAAAATTTTTAGGTACATTTCTGGTAAACATAAGTGAATGAGCAACCTCTAAAAGATGTCTATTTTTTCTCTCAGAATCCCCATTCTGCTGTGGAGTTGAAGGACATGAACTTTGATGAATAATTCCCTTTTCTTTTAAAAAATCTCCCAATATTGAATGATAGTACTCTCTCCCATTGTCAGTTCTTAGAACTTGTATATTTGTTTGAAACTGTGTCAGAATGAGATTATAAAAGTCTCTGAAAATTTGTTTAGCATCAGATTTTTCACTAATCAAGTAAACCCAACAAGCTCTAGAATGGTCATCAATAAATGTTATGAACCATCTTGTTTCTGTAATATTGTTAACTCTAGATGGTCCCCAAATATTACTATGAATAGTTAAAAAAGGCTTAGATGCTGTATAAGGACGAGATGGAAAGAATGAACGAGTATGTTTGGCTAACTCACAAATTTCACAATGAAAAGACTTCATTTTATTATTTTTGAACAACAATGGAAACAAAATTTTCAAATAAGGGAAACTTGGATGGCCTAATCTATTATGCCATAACATTATTTCATCATAATTAGGAACAGAAACAGATACACAACTTGACTCGTGAGCTTGTCCTAACATGGTTGTTTTATTCTCTAGAAAATAAAGACCTTCATAACATTCAGCATGTCCAATCATCCTCCCCGAAGACAACTCCTGAAATTCGCAGCAAGAAGGAAAGAATTTAGTTACACAATTTAGATCATTGGTTAATTTACTGACTGAAATCAGGTTACATGATAGATTTGGAACATGCAACACAGAATGAAGAGTTATATTATCTGAAATTTTCACTGTCTTTCCCAGTAACACAAGAAAGTAACCCATCAGCAATCTTTACTTTAAAATTTCCAGGACGAGGTTTATAGGTCAAAAATAACTGTGAACATCCGGTCATATAATCCGAAGCTCCAGAATCAACAATCTAGGATCCAATACTTTTAGATTGAGCATTTAATGCGAAAGAAAATATACCTTTCTAGGCTAGGGTAGCAAATGAGGAATTAGGAGTCTGTGGAGGATTGTTGGCATTAAACAGAAACTGTTGTAGATGCTCGAGTTGTTCTTTGGTGAACAGAAAACCTCTAGGGTGAGGCCGTTCCTCAACAAGGGTTTGATATCGTTTTGGCTTCCAGTTTACTGGTTGCCCATGAAGTTTCTAGTAGTTCCCCCAGGTGTGTCGAGGACGCCGACCGTTACGACCTTCTCCTTGAAATTCTCTGCGACCATTATTGACACCAGCAGCATTAACTCCTTTAGTTACTAGAGCAGAATTGTCAGATAAGGGTTCTTCAGTGACTCCTAGCATCACCTCCCGTTAGTTTTCTTCTCTCCGAACTTCAGCAAACACCTCCCTAAGAGAAGGAAGTGGTCGTTTCCCCAGAATACGGCTACGGACTTCATCCAGCCCTTTGTTCAACCCATAAAGAAAGTTGAACACTCTTTCAGTTTCCATCATCTTGAGATATTTGTTAGCATCTTCAGGACATTTCTAATCATTATCGTAAAACATATCTGGTTCCTGCTAATTATTAGTCAAGGCAGTGAAGTATTGAGTGACAGTGAGATCACTCTGCCTCCTGTCTCTGAGTTTGGAGTTAAGCTCAAATATCTGGGCAAAATTCTCCAAGTCGGAGAATGTTTCTTTCATAGACTCCCATAGTTCTTTAGCAGTCACAGAAAAAAGAAAAGACCTCCCAATGCTTAGCTCTATAGAATTAATCAACCATGCCATCACCATCGAGTTCCAAGCATCCTAGGTGGAATAGGTAGCATCTCTGACTTCAGGTGTTTTGATAGCTCCAATAAGGTACTCGAGTCGACCTCGGCCCCTAAGAAATAGTTGGATAGATTGGGACCATTGTAGGTAATTTTGACCATTTAGTTTGTGAGTTGTTATTTGTAATGAAGGGTTGTCATGACTATTGGTAGTCATGTCGCTGGTGGGAATAATCACTCCACTCTCGCTGCTCTCACTACTCACGATGGGTTGCTTTTTTCTTGTCTCTGTTGTTTCATCCGAGACTCCAGCCATTGCTGCTTTCAGCCAATTTTTCGGCTCCGATACCATGTTTGCAGAAATAGGAATGACTGAATAATGGAATATTTTGTTTTTATTTTCTGAGTTGTCAAGAACTCTGAGAACTACACCTTTATTTATAAACGTAGGACTACAACAAACCGATGAGAGAATCTATAGAAAATCTTATCATCAGCTTGATACAAAAATAAAACTATCACCTAAACTTAAGGCTAAAGCTAACAGGAAAAAACTCCTAAAAATATGGCATTATCTAAAGAACAGAAAAGATACAAAATTTAAATTCAAAAAATAAGAATCTAAACAAAATCTTCAACATATATACATATATATATTCTAGAATATACATCAATAGCATTAAGGTAATTAAGTAAATGTAAATAAAATCTACTTGGATAAATATATCTCTCCTAAAATGTCTTCAATATTTGAGAAATTAAAAGTGAGCTCAATTAAAAATCTATTGTCTAATCCTTCCTAGTAACAAGAAGTTAGTAAGAAGACACTGTATATATATTACCTAAATTTGCATCAACTCGTAAGTGCCCTAGAAGGGGATAAAAGAAAAGAAAGACACGTACCTCTGCTTATATTACAATACTATCATTAATAATTTTTAATTTTAGAGCTTATTGATAAATTTGAGAATAATAAGAGGCACTTCTGTTGTAATATTTATTAGCTGTTTCTTCTCCGTGATATATCTGTCAAACATTCACCTATAGGATAAGATTACAATAATCACCTTCAGAAAAGAATGAAAAAATTACACTTCACCTATTATCTAGAAAAATGATAAAGAGGTGTAGATTACCCACATATAAATTTTTTAATGGGTTCTACTCTCATACCTACATTAATATGTACTTGTGTTACGTCTCGCAGAATTACTGATTATCTGTATTTATTATGAAAAGGCCAACATGATTTGTTGCTCGATATATTGAATGTTAAATTTCATGACATGCACTTCTTATGCTTATTAGTTCTGAAAATAGCCAATATAGTTTTTTGCTCAATATTGAATATTAAACTTCATGACATGCAACCAATATATGATCTTGAGAGGGGTGCTATAGCTAGTAATAATTCCTTTGTCTCTTTTTTAATCTCTTATTTTATAATTTGGCATGTGAACTTTACTTAAATATTTTACGTTATAATAATATTACAAATCATGTTAGAGTCTATATGTCAAATAATGAGACAAAAGAGTAAAAAAAAAGTAATATTAAATGTTAGCATTGCTCATTTTTCTTTTCTTACAAAAGAAATTGAAGGAAAGTCTAATGGAATCCTTCTATCTCTATTCTAACATCCAGTTTCGTTCAATTTTTCTAGCCCTAATAGTTATTATTGTTTTGCTTATCTACAAATTACTCAAATAGATCGTAGATAAAATACAACAAAATAATCAAAAAATTACAAACAATACTAGGATTTACATTGGGTTGACTTTTTTTTTAAACTTAGGATGGAACTATTAGAATATCTAAATTAGAGGTAAGTTGTAGTTACCAATCAGGCTAAATCTGTAACTATTTTAACTTTTATTTTATACTAATCTATAAAAGACACAAAGAGATTCCATTATAAATTAATCACAAAAATCTAATAAAATACCGTCGCAGGCCAAATCCCACATACACCTAAATTACCAAGGACACAAATTTCTTTGGAGCCGAAAACTTGCAGCTAAGATTAGTCGTTTATAAAAAAACCAGAGTTTAATATGTTACGATATAAATTTTATGTACAGTGTTATCCGAACTAATCTACACAGAGTTGTAACCTATTAAAACTAATATTTAACGAATTTCCTATAAAATAGGGAGAACTAACCGACTAAAAGACAAGCTAACTGTTTTATTAGCTCAACTAGCTATATTCTAACACTTATAAATACTACTGGGACTCCTAAACTACTACTCTCCTACTATTTTCTGAAAAGATCAAGATTAGATCAGTTAGAGAGTCACTCATGGAAGCAAAAGAGGAAGTTGCAGATAACCTTGGTGAACTAGCAATGACCGTTGACAGCGGAGAGCAAGCTTCGCAAAGACTCGAAATTGAAGCTCCAATTATGTGAGAGGCAGTGGCAGAGACCAAGTATGTTCCTAACAATGCCCTGGAAACTTCAACAGTGTGACCGATACAAGTCCTCGATTCGAAACTAAATACTTAGTTGCCTCTTCGAAGTGATCTAAAAACTTGTTCAGAAGTAACATATTATGGACAAAGAAACTCTCAGGAAGAATCATCGGTCTATTCTCCTCCCTCTGCTTCGTCTGTTGTTATTGGAAAGTTACAGCGGACTTGGCCATGAACAAGTGGTTGGTGAATCATCTGAAGTACGTTATATGGATTCGGTAATTATGGAAAGGCCTCTTCGAATTCATGGTGGGATGGAGCCGGTTGTTTGCGCAAATCTAGAGGATGAACGAGATGGATATGTCTTGATGTGGGAGGTAAATCTAATAGCCTCAATGGGGGAAAAAATATTAATAATAACAATAAATGATAGAAAACAAGATGATGTTATGAGCAATTTCCTTTTTCTTTTGAATTCTTGAAAAATGATGGTTTAATTTGGCCTATAAAAACTTGGCAGCCTCCCTTTTTTTGATTCAGAGAAACATAGACATAGATTCCAGTCCCATGATCTCACTTTCCATTATATATGGACATTCTTTATAATCCCCTTATGCTTTTAATTATTTGTTACATATTTTTCTGAACATGAAGAAGGAAAAATAAGTTGTCAAAAACATTTAATATTTATGTCAACTTTTCATCTGCTGGCTTTCAGGGAGCTTTCACTGTCAAGAATGGCAAACAAATAAATTTTTGCTAGTAGAGCAAAGGTATGTGATATATTCTGTATAATATGGAATATCAAATACATGACATGTTAGAATAATTTAGAAATCTTTCGCTAGACTATATACTTCACTTTTTTTTTAAGAAAATTTTTTTTTCCACTTCTGCTGTTTCTATTTATAATAAAATAGAGCTTCATTAACTGGAAAATTCTAAAAGCTCCAAGTTGAGTTTCATATTGTTGGACCCGTTTTCTGTCGACTATTTCCTTATCGTTTCTTCCCTTGCTTCCATCATCTTCATCGCCAAAGAGAGGGATGATAACTTCCAATAAAATACTCTAAGACTTAAGTCAACATATTAAATGAGTAAGAGTGTAAAGATGAGGCTCTTCCAAAAGAGCTCTCTCCAAAATGAACATGTCTTACTGTATTTACATCCAAAATAAATTAAGGTTAAGTCATCCTTTAATTTTCACATGTCAATATCTCATGAACTTATCCTTGCAGATAAAGCAAAGATATTTTCTAGACTATGTAGTGGAAATATAATCAGCAACTTTAATAATAAAGCAACCACTACCCTTTGGACCATTAACAATTAATATCTTTTGAAGTTCGTGCCTAGTATTGTTTGGACCACTGTCACATGTCCATTTTACGATACAACTTGAGAATCAATCTTTGTTGAGACCTACAAGTATTACTGGTATGGGTCATATCAATGTCTCAAGGTCTTCAAACCCTGACCAAGGAGTCTTTAGGCCCTGTTTGGCATGCAGGATCGGACAGGATTGGACTGGATTGGATTGGATTGGACTATGCTGAATCCAATACTGTGTTTGGTGAACTGTCGGATTTAACAACTGGAAAAATAATCCTGTGTTTGGTACAAGATCGGATTGGATTATTTTTTTTATAAAAAAATTAATTTTTTAAAAATTTAAATATGTACATTTTTTAAGAAAATTAACCATATAAAGTTGCTTCTTCAAAAAAAAAAAAAAGATTGGAATTTGAGAAAAATTGAACTATTTATCTATAACATATAATATCCAAATATACGATGAATATAAAATCATATAGACCATAACATTCATATTAGTTTAATGGTGTTACAAAATACATATTTCAATGAGTTGCCAACTCAAACAAATAGATGTTTCATATGAGTTAGATAATACCTAGCTAACACATAAGTCGTTCAAGCTGTCTATTGCAGTTCATAATCATAACTATTACATATTTTTTAATCATAACACAAAATATAATATGCTTTAAATATAAACATTCTAAACTGAACACATAAGCCATCTATGGCATTCTATATATGATCACTGTCTAATAAGAGTCATGACAAACTCCATCCTCATGGCCTCATCCATGTTCTTCAAAGCACTTACGTTTCATGGTTGTTCAGCAAATAACTTTAAGGCCTTAATTTGATCAGCAACAGGGAGGTTCAACTTGGTAATCTCTTCCCATGCAAAGTCATACATTATGCTATTATCTTTCTTTTTTAGTACGTCAATTAATAAGTGCATTTCCTCATATGACTTCTCCATCATTTTGTCAAAAGATTTTGCTAGTTTTTCTAATCCTGTAGCAATGTCTGAAGCTGGTCTTGCTCGCTTCCTTTTTGAAGCTCCAGATTGACTATTAGCACTAGCTTGGTTCAAAGGCATTGGAGAATAGGATGATTCTTCTTGCACAACATTGTTAGCATCATCCTCTTCAAGATCAACAGCTTCAGCCATGTCAGCTGGAGTTTCAGCTATTTTTCCAGTTGCACGGTCAGCTCCAAAGATATTAGCCAGTCTCTCATACATTGGAAATTGTCTGCCCCTCCATCCATCGGCCTCTTTGTGGCTCTAGATGAACAAAAAAATGGAATTAACAAATAAAGTGTGTAGATGTGTAAGTTTTATCATGCATTTTAATTTATATAAAGAGATATTAAATAAAGTAGTCAAACCTGCACATATGTATTCCACACTTCATCACTATCAACTTCAATACATTTTAATGTATCATTCCATCCAAATCCACTCTTGTTTAACATGTCATACAATAATCCATATTGTTTTTTTCCATATTTTCATCTTTGACTCAATATGAGGGGTTGCTTTCAATCCAGAATTTGGGCACTTGACATTCAGTTCTTTTTCAAATAGAGTGTATGAGCCAGATTTAAAGCTACCATTATCACAACGATGACCACGTAGCACATATGATTCTAAAATGCTCAATAATGCTTCCTCTTCCACTGTTGTCCAAGTACGTCGAGCTCGCGTATTTCCTCTATTTTCCATTCCTATGTAATATATGAATTTGAAACTAATAGTATAGAATTTAGTTAATAATATGCATTATAGTCTTATAATATCATAAACCAAGATGAGTATTCATTAGCTATAATAATAATTAAAAGAAATAAAAAACTCAAGTTCAATTAAGAAAAAACATAATACAAAATTGTATTGCAAAATTCAAATAATAGACTCTAATGCAAAAGAGAAACGAATAAATCAAACTTCTAATGCCTACGGCCTCTATTTTTTCTCCATTCATCAAACATTTTTGTTGCCAAAGTATCTCTCTAAGTGGTCCATGCATCTGATGATTCAATTGTGCCAATAATATTTTGATCCTCCAAAGTCTCATTTGGAGTACTTTCTTGTCTATTTAGTTCTTCTTCCATTGGATCACATGACATTTCTCTTCTGATAAGATTATGAAGAAGACAACAAGCTATTATTATTCTACATTGAGTTTTGATAGGATAAAATGAAGGACTCCTTAATATAGCCCATCGAATCTTAAGCAACCCAAAACAACGTTCTATAATATTCCTAGCCGAAGCATGTTTCATATTAAAAAACTCCTTCTCATTTGTAGGTAGATATCCATCTTGCCATTCTGATAAATGATATTTTGTTCCTCTATATGATGCGAGGAATCATTCACAATTTGTATATCCAACATCCACAAGGTAATAATAACCTAACAAAAATAGCATTTGTAAATTATTATTGTTTCTTATTAATATTTTTATAAATTAAAGTATTGACTCTCAAAAGAAAAAAAATATTCTACATGTGGGAACCTTTAAACCGTTTGGTCTAGTTATTGCATCGCGAAGAATTCTAGAATCTGATGCTGAACCCTCCCAACCAGGTAATACAAATATGAAATTCATATCTCGGTCACAAACTCCTAATACATTAGTGGTAACTTTACTCTTCCTATTACGATATCTTGACTTATCAGTTTCACTGACATGCACCTCAATATGTGTCCCATCTAAAGCTCCCAAACAATTCTATGCAAAAGGAAACCAAATCAATATTGAATTATGTATTAGCTTTGAAGATTCATAACATTTTTAAGTATAAGTGTTAAAGATTCCAAATCTAAAGATTTCTAATAAAAAATTATAAACATACCTTAAACCTTTTCCATCTATCATTACTGTAATTTTTGGGAACATGATCTGGTACAACCAATAAGCTACCTTGTAGTCGAAGAACTCCATTCAACACATTATTAAAGTATCTACTAATAGTCTCACCTGACCGCTTAAACCTATTATGAATTGTTCGATTTTTTACGTGATGAGCAAGTATATGTAAAAAAATACATACTTGCTCCTCTACGGTCACTAATCCATCCTCTTTCAATTTTTCATTAACTCAAAGTAACTCACACAATAGACCAAAAGTCCTCATGTCCATTCGAAGTTGGTTCACGCATTCTCTATCACCATTCCGTATAAAACTATCTAAGATACTTAAGCGAGTCTCATTACTCACAAATGTATGATTTTTAAGCATACATTGCTCGTAGTGTTTTTGAGCCTTAACATAAGCATTGACTAACACTAAAATACCCATCATTATTCTTCTAAGATACATATTTCTTACAAATACATATACCACAATGTCCATCTCATCCATAACTATAACACAAATAAACATAAAATGATATAAGTTGCCAAAATAATTGGTATCATAACTAAAGAAAAATCACCATCCAAATTAGTAAATGAAGAAAGAATGTTCAATACAGCGAAAATCCTTATCTATATGATGAATTCAAGCAAATAATACAATACAACCAAAAATCTAATCAGTAAATGAAAAAAGAATGTTCAACACCATGAAAATCCTTGTACATACAATGAATTCAAGCCCATAATATAATACAACGAAAGCTAAATAAGGATTAATTCCCAAACAGGCTCACGAAAAAAGAACCTCTCCCCCCTCCCCCCCTCCCCCAAAACCACAACCGAAAAAAAAAAAAAACACAAAGAATGGCTGTTGATATGAACTTGTAGTCGAAGTATAAGCTGCCTGATCAGCAGCTGTGAGAACATGAACTATGTGTGTGTATCAGTATAGTGGACTTTGTTTATAGCAGGTTACTTCTTTTGGCTCTTACTAACAATCTTTTGATCTTAGACCCTTAAGTATAGAAAAGGAATTATAATCTTCAAGTTATAATGCTCCAACAAACAAAGGATAACCATTTCATTTCCTCTCGATTTCTAGGAAACCAAACAGACATTTGCTAAGAAGCTAAAACCAGTAGCCCAAAACAAACAAAGCTCCACACCATTGAAATTCAAATGAATTAGGCACAAAAAGAATAACAAAAACGATATCCATACAAGATCCAAAAAAAAAAAAGGAAAACTAGCAGAAAAATCACCATAAATTTAGAATTGAATGAATCAAAATAGTAAAAATTACCTCTAGGATTTTCCGATTTCTGAGAATTTTCACAAAAAAAAAAAAAAGACAAATCCCTAAAATCTGATTAAGATTTTTGCAATAAGAAAGAAATTGATGGAGAAGAAGGAGAAAATAAACAAAGAGAAAATGGGAATCTCGAGGTTACCTGTTGGAGATTGAAACCTTAAAATCAAAGCATGAATTGGAGCTCAATATCTGAGCTCTGCTGGGTTATCAATGGCGACCCTGTGAGTAGCACGCGTGACGTGAGAGAGTCAGAGAATATATTGAGTCGACTTTAAAAGTGTTTTATGAATTTAAAAGGAGGTGTGAGCTCGACGACGACTAGTGGCGTTAGATCGATGGCGCAGCGTAGTAGATGGATGCTATAGGAGGGGGTGAAGGTGAGGGTGAGCGTGAAGGTGAGGGTTAGAGATCTGACTTTGGAATACTTTTGTTTTGGGATAAAAATTCCTGAGTTGTCCAAGGATAAGTAGTCCCACCAATTTGCTAGGGATTATTTATCCTACAATACATAGGATTATTCTTGGTCAAATGATTATTTGTCCAGTCAAAATTTGGCACCAAACATAGGATTGGGATTATTTATCCTAGTCCTAGTCCCAATCCGGTATGCCAAACAGGGCCTTAGGATCTTATTTTGATGTTAGACTGCATACCTTGACTAAGGGGTCTTCAGGGTCTAGAAATGTTAATTAGGTCTCCTAATTATGGCATTTGACTCGTTTATTTTGTATTACGCCACATGTTGCCCTTCCATTAGGTTAGTATAAATGGATGTAAAAAACCTGATTCATTCAAGGGTAAAAATGTAATTTCGAAGCCAATGGCAATTTGGCAAATAATTTTATTTAAAGTATCTGGAATATTAAATTAAGATCTACAGATTCAATAATTGCTTTTTAAACCCCAGAATTCTTCATCTTCTCAACTAAAGCCCTCAAGAGAGAGAGAGAAACAGCCGACACTATTCAGCTTCATCGTCGAGCCACCGCCGCTCCGACCAACTGACGCACCACCCCGCGGTCTTGTCCAGTTACTGATGAAGCCTCGCCCATTGTCCCCACCGTGAACCGCTACCTGACACAGGAAAACAGAAGCTTTGAAGACAACGCCACCGAGTCGATTTTTGGCCAGTTGGAGCTCTATCGGACGTCGTTTCGCAACACCACTAGTACGGTTGGACTCGTCTCGTCGTCGCCATCATTTCTCGATCAGTCTTGGTCATCATCTCGCCGCCGGTAAGATTTCGACAGTTTTGGCCGTTTTACAAATATGTTTAAAAAGTAATATTTTTATAATTTTTTTTAGGTAATTATTGTATCCGAGACACTTACATGAGGTAAAAGAAGGGTTAAAATCATGAATATTTACTATTGGTATGCGTTAAAATGGTATTCGGAAGTGCGTTAATTTTCAAATTGAAAAAATGGACATTTTTCATATAAAATCCAGAAATGGATATTTTTGTAAGTCTCGGATTTTAAGCCCATTTAAGGCTTAGGACCTCGAAACTGAATTCTGATTTCGAATTTGAACTCAGTGAGGTCGAGAGATGAATTTTGATATAAAATTGTCTATATTTCGAAATGGCACAAAAATCGAGGTACATGGCTTGTGAATGATACCGTTTTATGTGCCATGGATCGGGTCCCGAGACCCATGACCCATTTTTAACAAATTATACGTCTAATCTAATATTTTTGGGCACTCTAAATTCAGTGGTGACCTCCTTTCTCAATTTGAGGCTCTGTTAGAAAAGTCACTTTTTCAAGTGAGCTTATTAGAATCCCAAAATAACTGTTCGAGCACCCAAGTGACCAACGAGAATTTCTTCGAGCGTCATTAGCTTGGTATTACTACCATATTGAGGTCGGGGTTCGATTACCTAATTTTATATCTGCTTTGATTTAAAATTGTATTAAAACTTATTTATGAAAATCGTGATTTTATGATGGTTTGACAAATTTGTGGAAATGTGTTGGATTACACTACAATTAGACTGTGTGGATTTTTATAAATTTTTTTA
Organism: Trema orientale; assembly: GCA_002914845.1. Taxonomy (NCBI): domain Eukaryota; kingdom Viridiplantae; phylum Streptophyta; class Magnoliopsida; order Rosales; family Cannabaceae; genus Trema; species Trema orientale. The sequence goes on along the minus strand of JXTC01000131.1, from coordinate 187,470 downwards.
CATTGTGATTGTGGGGTAAAACAATGGTGTACTACTCATGTTACAGTAAATCCCATAATAATACCAAGTGAGAATTTAAAATGTGTGATTGATTCTTAGATGCATGGTTATTGTGAACTGTTACATGTTGTACATACCATAGGATCATACACTTGAGTTCTATTATTGCATCGCGGGAGTTTGGATCGTTGCTATGTTGTTGCAGTGCTAAGTGAGAGACATAGGCCCCTGTGCAGGTTTTTGCTGATACTCTTTCGAGCAGTGTCAGGATACTGGGTACCTCTGCCACAGAGATATTACAGGGCCGTGATGGGAGGATGAGAGCTCACTCTTATATCTTGTTGATGTATGATATGTACAATGATATAGTTTTGATTTTAGTGTTGAATATATGATTATTCTGGATTTCGATGATTTATAAACTTGATTTATGAATGGATTTGAAATGTACTAACCATGCAGGTTTAAGAAATTGTATCGATTCAAAAAGGTAATTGAATTCCTACTGAGCATATGAATACTCACCCCTTATTTGTTTTCCACTCTCCAGGAGTGCTCAGTGTGACTTTAGAAACTCAGGAGCGGAGTAGTGAGGAGCTTGTTACTTTATTCAATAATTGGTAACTATATAAAATAACTTTGTTTATCTATCTTGACTTATAATAACACTTAAGGGTCTGTTCCACGGATTTGGTCTGTAAAACCATTATGCCTGGATTATGAGATGGTTGATGATGACGCTTGCTTTATTTTTATAAATTTTATTTTTAATCTACGTCTAACGGTAATCGCAAAATTATGGAAATTTTACTATTAAAAACTATTTTATTAATTTTTCAAAAACAACTATTGAATTTCTATTTGTGAAATTTCCTTTCTGCCACTGGTCCAGAGTTTGGTCGTGACAATGGACCTCACACTTATACATCTCACTGATACTTTTAATCCTATACACAGTCATCTAAACCAGAAACCTAAGTTCTAAATTTTCATCTACACCGGAAATGTAGGTTCTACACTTTGAATCTGTTTCTACACTTTGAAGAACAGATTCGAGTAAAGATTATAGATTCGAGCAAAGATTCGAGCAAAACTTGTGAAAATTTACTGGAATCTATTTTTCCAAGTATAGAACTACTGATATCTTACAAAACAAGTTCCATTTCCCTGAGGCTTACTGCTGATTAACCACAAACAATTCACATGGCTCAATATCAAAAACAAGAGTCGTAAGTGCCATAACCTGTATTAAAACTAAGCGCGCACACGCACACACACATTTGTATATGCTTAATGAAGTATGTATATGTGTATTATGTATTTATACGAACTTCCATTATTCCGTATTGGCCTAATTATCTCTCATGTATGTCTATTTTCTCATAATATTTCTCTTCTTTAGCACCAGCGGGCCTTACCAAGAAGAGTTAGATATTGTGGCCCGTGATGCTATGGCTGAGCACAGGGTACATGAATCCCTCAAGAAATTTGAGCTAATAATTTATCTTCAAACTATAGTAATTACACATTTTAATTAAATTACATACAGCAACTTCTTGATGAGTGTATTTCTGATTTATATATTTGAAAAGAATTGAAATAAGAAAGACTAGCTTAATCACCACCTAGTTAAATAAATACATGGTACTGATTCATTACCCTAAAAGTTGTAACTTTTAACTCTCCTTTTTCTTCTGTAGGCCTGGAAAATATTGACATGGCATTACATTACATATCAGCTTATAAGTAAACTAAAATAGTTAATATAAGTCACTAAAAGAGTATATCCTAGCATCAATCTTTCTTACTTAAACTGTATGTCTTTTAAAAGCAAACTTCACATGTATTTAGTCATTTCAGAAGCTAAAACTTACGTAAAGCTTCCCATTGACATGCTCAGTACTGAACCTATATATCTTTGTATGCAGTGTGTACAAATGGAACTACCATCTCAGACTTTGATCTTTAGTCCTACTGAAAAGGACCTTCCCTTCGTTCGGACCCTTTTCCACGGGGCAATGCCCTTTACGTCCTTGTTTTTATTTCATTCCATGCATTACTTGAAGATCATAAGATTTGACCTTAAAACTTAAAAATGATTGAAACATAAAAATGTTTGACTTTGGAATTTGCAACATGTTCAGTTCATGCTCAAGACATGTCATCAGCAACAGCTAGCACCACCACGGGAACAAGACCGAGATGATGAAACCAAATCCGATGCAAGGGTCAACAACCGTGTTGTGAATGAAAACCAAGATGAACAGAGCTGCAGTAGCAAAAGTAAATCATCTAAAGCTTAAACAAGTTTTTGAAGGAGACCTGGTAGCTCTTCTTTCTGTTCTATGGATTAGTAAGCTTAAGTTTTAGACTTATGAAGTCTTTTGTTCAGTCTAAGTTGAGACAAGTTCATAGATTTTTCCGTTAGTGTTGGACTAGCTGTGAGCTGTGGAAATAAAACAAATCAAGGTAGTTGGACATTAATTTGCCAAGTTTTATATATGAAAAAAAAAAAGAAAAGAAAAAAAAAAAAAGAGAAAGATTATATGCAATCCACAACAAATCCAACATGTACATTTGTCTACGGAAAAAAAATAATGGAGTGAAAAAAAAAAGAGAGAGAAAAAGAAAATTGTGGTGAGCTTTAAATTGATATATTTCGAAATTTGGCTGCCAAATGTAGTTGCCCACTTGCCAAGAGGGACAACAAATTTGTTTTGGTGGTATTTATTTATGTTGACTATTTCACTATACCTCCAAAAGTGCTTTTTTCTCTTCTTTTTTGTTTTTCTTTCTTATCAGCTAGTTGAAAATTTTAACTAGGTGGGTTTGTTGCACAGAATTGGATTACATTATAGTTTAGCACTGAAATTGTATTAAGGTTAATACTATACTGTGTCGCTGGAAATGATGTGATATGTAAAAAAAATAATAATAATAATAATCGTGGGGCTAACCATGTGATTACATTGTAAAATAAAAAGTAAACTGCAAAAAAAAATAATAATAATAATAAAGTTTGAGTATTCCACAATTTTATCTTTAAGATTTGGATTATGTAAAATAATATTCTAAGTCTTGATTGATTTTTTGAATAACTTTAATAAATAAAAGACAATAATACCATCAAAATTGAGGAGAAGAAGAAAGATTTATCCAGTTTTACTAGAGTATTATTGTCTTTATATTACTAAAATTAGTCAAAAAAACAGCCTAAAATATCAATTTTTGTAAATTCTTTAATCTCATGATATTACCTTATTTTTCAATGTCTTAATATCAGGATTTGAATTGCAAAATACCTAAATTTTACGGTATTTTTTACAGTTCAGCCTAAAAATAAAAGTAAAAATGATTTAACTCAAGGGAAATTGACGCAGATAGTCTATTTTTGAGGCATTTGGACTTTTTTAAACTACTTTTTCAAAATGACTTATCTAGACTGATTTAAAAAAGCAAAAGTCCAAGATGCTTTTCTATTGTACTTTGTGGTGTTTATATTTTATTATTTTTTTTAAATAAAAATTTTGAAAACCATGCACCCCAATTATCCCACTATCCCACTACCGAAACCATTACTGCAAACCCTAGCTACACTCTCCTCTCTTTTCGACCAAAAAGAACAAGTAGTGTTAATTACGTAGATTTATTGACTATTATTTGTTACAGTTTATCACATATTTGTGACGAGGTGTCACAATTGAAGCATGTTCTCTATAATTTTGAACTGTCAGTCTATCATACATTACTTAAATGTCACAAAATATATGATTGTAAGTCAAACTAAACTATATAATATCTCAAGCAAGATGAATATATTTAACAAAAATTTATCATAAACTAGAAACTTAATATATTTGGATCTATCATAACGACCCAGCCATCATAAATGTATGACTCTAAATCAAACTAACATATATAATATCTCAAACAAACTGGATATATTTAATAAAAGTTGATCATAAACTGGAAACTTGGGTACATATAATTGAGATAATAAAACGCAATAACGACAATCTATTAGTTTCGTTATTAACCTATGACTATCATAAAATGTATGACACTATATCAAAAATTGTAAGATTCTATATTTATCTGATTCTCTATCACAATAACCAATCACATATTCCAAAATAATACTATTCTTACACTACTTGTAGAATGGCTCTCTGGTCCACTATTGGTTGTATGTGATGGGATCAAATTCTTGCCTATTGGAACCAAAATTCCCGTAGTCTCCATCTCATGATAGTTATTATAGTCTCAGTTACCACTGTAATTCAGAAAAACAATAACACTGCCCATGTCTACAAAATACAAAATTTTAAAGATTAACACGGATCAACAACTACCCAACATATTATGTGATAGGAACTCACAATATTGATAAAGATGCAAATCAAATATTGACTGTCAGTTACAATAATGTGACTGTCTGTCATAAAACTTACATACTCTGCATCACACATAGTCACACATACTCTACGTTCTTTTTTTTTATTAAAATAAACTTATATACACTGACTTCTTCTAAAGCAAACGTAAATATCAAACTATTACATACTATGTCTTTATGTTACAAATTTGTAATAAATAGTCACAGTCAGATCTGAGTCCATTACGCTGACATAGATCTAGCCAGATCCGGTAACTAACAGATCTATACCCAGTTGCTTCTACCATCTTCTATAAAGTAACAATGACCTAGTTACCCAATAAGAACAAATAAGTGATCAAGAACCCAAAAAAAACACATATCTCTTCTTTCGTAGAATCAATGCGAACAAATGAGACGATGCGAGAATGAGAGCGAGAGAATAAGACATCGTATGACGAAACCACATAGCGATATGGACAAACGACAATAGAGCTACGGTGGCCAGAGTTGACTCAAAGGGAATACGAAGCTATGGTCAAGAGAGAGATGAAGAGTGAGAGCTATAAAAATGGAAATCAATGAAGAGGGAGATAGTACGAGTAGGAGGGAATTTACAGCAGACACATTACACCTAAAAAGCAGAAATTTGCAGCAAGAGCATATTCGGAAACTTGAATATTTCTCTCTCCAAAATAAGCTAAAATTGTCAGAAATTCGGTCTAAAAAGGTCATTCTGAAAAAATAGTTTAAAAAAGTCCAAATGCCTCAAAAATGGGCCATCTGCCTCAATTTCCCGTAACTCAAAACAAGCATGTTTTAATCTGTACCACCACTATCATAGTGGTACATAGAGATTGGACGATCCTTTCCAAGTTGTAAATTAAGCCAGTGGCTAAAGATATACGGCTAAAGATACACAGGCACGAGTCCGGTTACATAGTTACAAATAGTACTAGCGAAGGAAATAAATAAATAAATAAGAATATGAATCGACATATATTCTTCAACTTCCATAGGATAATTCGAGAACAAGACAATAAATAAAATGACTAGTGCAAATGTGCTTTTAATTTGATCAGCCGAGTCCTTCTTGTGAAGACTCCTGACCTTTTGAGTACTTAGGTTGCATGACGAAGCTGAAACTTTTCGAGAGCAATCAGTTGAGTAAGAATAACTCATAAGGATGAGTTCATCATTCTTCCAAAATACTACAGGGTGATATATTTGTCCAAGGGGAGGAATTGTAAGATGCTTGGTCCAAGAATAACTTGTGTGATCAGAACCCGTTAAGGACACATCCAATATCCACATTTCAATGGGTTTTGGAGAGCAGCATGTCGATCTTTTACCACAACGACATCTTGGGATATAAAACTCAAACAGCGCAACGAGTTCGTTCCACAGAGCAAGCTTGTATCTTACTTCGAAACATGTTTCAGTAGTTGCAAAGTTATCATCAAGAGCTGGCAATGATATGAGTTGAAATTTCTCATCATGCACATCGAAAGAAACAGTTCGTCGATTTACAGTACAATATCCACTTGCTAACCAATAAATGATTCTCTTGCACTGTAGCTCTTGGTACATTAAAGGATTACAATAAGCTGTGCAAAGCTCTTCTGCTTCTATATTGATCCTTCTCCAAGAGTTACGATGATCAACACCCAGTGTGTGTACTTCAGCTCCAAGAAGGTCACCATCTTCAGAAAACATCCTAACAACTTTGTAGACTTTATCGACCTCATCGTGACCGAATCCTAGCAAACGTTTGCGATTGAGTCCCATTGAAGGACCAAAACAAGAACTTGTACTAAGCTTGAACTCCCTGAGAGCTGGGTTGCACAACAATACATTATTATCTTCGCGGTGACCAGAAATGAAAATGATGCCATTACAATGAGAGCCCGGAAAAGAGACTCGATAATGTTGTCTGGAAACGATAAATCGAAATCTTCAAGAATGGTATCCATGTGGTCAATTTTACCATTGTCGTCATTTTCATTGCTGCAGATTGTGGCAAAGGAATCTTTAAATTTACTCGAGAAGACATCACAGCAGTACATAATAAATAAGGATGGTCTATCACCGGAATTCTTGAGATGTTGGGTCATGAATGAGAGTGTTGACGAGATGACACCATACATTACGGTAAATAAAAGTTGACAATAGCCAATTTGGTTGGGATGCTTTATTGTTGACTTTTATGACCTGCTTTACTTATGCTTTATTTACTCGTATAATGTTGATGAATCATAATCTTTTATATCGATGTCTGGCATTAGTGTCTAGTAATTCATAACTTTCTTCAAAA
>JXTC01000131.1:144751-180098 GCA_002914845.1 Trema orientale | reverse complement strand
CTTATGCTTTATTTACTCGTATAATGTTGATGAATCATAATCTTTTATATCGATGTCTGGCATTAGTGTCTAGTAATTCATAACTTTCTTCAAAACCAAATTATCCATAGAAGCCAAACATGTATTAAACAAGATTTGGGGTCTAAGGAACCATATATGAAACAAAAGCACGAATTATAATCAAGGAAAAAAAAAAAGCACATTTACCTATGAGTTTGTAACAGATTACAGACAACAGATTTTATAAAACTACCACTACGACTATTACAAACCACATGTATTAATTTGAGTCCATGACTCAAGCTATTTGGCATAATCACGCACAAAAAACTCGTGGGAAACAACATGACCACGGCAGCAATTTTATACATCGAGTAAAATAGGTATACGGACGTATTCAATCTACAACATCAATCCGTACCTGTAGTACAACGCTCATGCCAATTCCTGAAGCAAAAAAAGGGAAGTGCATGGCAATCAATCTTGACTATTAACCCATAGTTACTTCGTCAACCTTGGGGCCACTTCTAACATGTCCTTTTCTCTTCAACTTTAGAGCCTTCTGGCTAGATTGTCGTGTCAGAGTAGGTTCCACGAGAAGCAACCGGGACATAACGTATGCTAAGAGTTCTTCACGATGGGAGAATGTGAAGTCCAAATGGGCATATTCGAATTCGTTGTATGATACATTTACGCCTGAATCCCTCATCAGCTTGTAATGCTTTCTTACCATTGATGGACGAATCACCTTGTCCTTCCGTCCAGCAACTAGATCAACTGGAATGTCGATGAACTCGTAGTACTCACCAAGGTCTAATGGCTCTGGAGATCCATATATCTCCATGTTAACAGATGCACTGCCATAGTTGTACATTCGGAATCTTCCCGAGCGCTTCATCTGTGCAAGATGTAGAGCCACATGAAACGATACACCAGGCATGTCATTCATGTTATAATGTGGTAACCCTAATACTCCGACCCAATTCGAGCTGTCCCCGCCAACAATATAACTCATTAGCGTTTGAACTAGTCCTCCAACAGCAGGGTAGTTATGGAAGTCCCGAGCCAACTTGTTCAGAAGCATACGGAAAAACCTGGTAGGTATGTAGAATCCGGGGACAAGGGGTTCCAAAAGAGGAGCCAAAAGAAGAAAGAATCTCTCCACCACTGTGAATACGAAGGTAGAATCATCATGGAAACCAGCAGGTGACAACAAAACCAGTCTTGAAAGTCTATGTGGCTTTTCTTGAATCCTTTGAGTTATAACATACATTATCATAGCTGCACCTCCCAAACTATGAGAGACAGCACAAAGCCTGTAAAGCTGATCTTCACTTGTTTCTTCCTCAAGACCTGGTTGACTAAGCTTTAACTCAGCTGTTTTTACTTGGTGAATCTTCTCAATCATTGCAGGAATATCCTCAGTCCCATGCTCATTAATGGAGTATCTCCAGTACCTGCATAAATTGCTATCCTTAGCAACTTGATTGGAGACTACTCTAAAATCATTCTCTTCCTTTTAACAATACATTTCTAATATTTTAATCTATCTGATTCAACAATTTCACATAAGAAAAGACAACAGAGGTATAAACTCATATACTTACTGTCGCGATGAAATATTTTTGTCAATGTGCTCCCTAGAAACCAAACCACGGAAATTCCCGAGGAAAACATCATATCCTGAAATAAAGGGAACACAGTTTGACATTCATAATGTAATATTTTATTGCACAAACTACAAATACTCTAAATTCAGGGAAATACTACAAATAATTTGAGCACACATTACAAACCTTGATCAAAGGCAGCAAAAGCCGGTGAACCAACAACCCCATTAGACACCCAACTAGATCAATGTACAAACACATTAGAAAGGAAATATAGGACATCATAAAGCAAAAAAGAAATGAGACATAACAGATGCAGATACTTCTGAAACAAAAGTTAAGGAATCTTAGAATAATAAGAAAGTCAACAAAATCACAAACATGCATCCTACTCTAAATTTTTCCTAATGATAACATTTTAAACTAAATTAATGAGCATAATACTCGAGAATCAGATTTTCGAACTTTTCTGTGTCAACCTATGACAAGGAAAACGCATATGGCAAAGTCTGTCTCTTGATTGGTGACACTAATTTTCCTTTTGTCTTGAACTATGCGTGGATATAATAAATTGAAAACATTCAAATCCTAGTTTCCTCAAACTAGGATGAAGAAAATGTGTTCTTGCCATATCCAAACGGAAACACTCCTTGTGAAACCACATCATGCACATCACAGCATGCAAACATGCGAAGCCACTCTCTGTAGGCACATACAGACGTGTTGTGCACAATGCATTTACATATGTCTGATAAATCCAAGAAAAAGGATAAGTGGGCAGTTGGCAATTAATGAAAGGTTTAACAAGAAGTGGTTTAACAAAGATAAGTGGTCAATGCATCTACATGTGCACAATGCACTAAAACAACATGAGTGGTCAGTTGGCGATCAATGTGCCAGACTGCAAGACATTTTGTCTGCCACTATTACAAAATTTAGGTGAATACTTGGCCACCATGACCAATCCACCTAGACCATAAAGTCCTGCTAGAAACTTGAAAAACTTGAAATAGTATCAACTTACCCCATAGATGAATCCAAAATCCCATGTTGTAGATAAACAGCTTTCCTCGAATCACGTCTGCAACATTGCACTGGTGAGACTGTAAACATAATTATTACATAAAATTAAAACTCGTAGAGAAAAAAATTTACCTAGGAATTCTTTCCAAAAGAAGAACATAACCATCACTAGTGATGACACGAATTGCTTCATATGGGTACCTGAGACAGGTGACAAAGTAAATAATCAGTGGAAAATATAGATAATTCCAGGAACAACGGTGAGAAATGCAACTAGCATAGCAAATCATTACCCAAGTTCGGTTATAACATCCTGACATGTCCTAGCATCTGTATTCAGTGCCTGATGGAAAGAGGTAGTTCGTTCTGTCGGACTTGGATCATTTTCACCAAGAGTAGATGTAGGAACAGAAGCTTCTGACTCACTTTCGTGATTTTCTTTACCCTGACTGTTGTGTGAGAAACACAACCGAAACAGTACTTTGAAAGCCTCTGATGGTGAGAGAAGAAAATGTGCTACCTTGTGAACAACATCAAAGATAGCTTCTATGAAAATCTCAATTGCCAGATGAAGATCCTATAAACCATAAGATTAAAATTAAACAAAACAAATTATTATAATGAATATCATTCATCCAATGAACCAAAAGAAAAAATTATGAAACAGAATTTAAGTACAAGAAATATGAAGTCCTGGAAGATACCTCGACAACTCCACGTCTCCTGTCTGTTGTTCGGTGAACAATATGATCCTTGAGAGTTTGCACCCTCTTAAAAGAACGTAAATTTGAAGAATTGTCACTTCCCGGGGTAGAGGAGGATTTCGAGTCCCAATAAGACAGACGGTGAACACGAGATGGAATTCCAAGCAGGAACTTTATAGGAAACAAAAGCCACAGAAATATATAAGCAATCCATCCAGTCCGGCGCCTATCATACTTTGAAAATGAACTAGCTCTAGAGGCCCGTGAACTATGGGATAATGGAGATGCAGGATATATGTCATCATCATTATCTTCTTCTCCAGATGAGTTGTCTATGCTAGAATTATCAGAATCCACTGAAAGCTCATGAATGAAATGGTTGAAAGAGGACACCCCACTAAAACATCAAGCACAAAAAGAAGATGTCAAAAACAACAATCAATTATAAAATAAAGAAACTGTTCTCTAAATTAAGTGTGAATCCTTGTATAAAAAAAATATATATTATTATGCGTCCTTTGCAGAATAACTTTCAGTAAAGAAAGTTGCACGGAGGCATAGCAGAAAAGAGCAAATGATAATGTGTTCCCAGGGAAACAAGATTAATAATGACGATGCCACTTGGCATGGGAAAAAAAAATATTAACAGAACGCACTTTCTATGATCGATGGTTTCCTATGAGATCTTTCATACAACCTTCAAAATTCTGTTAATTCGAAAGTATTACCAGCATTTCCGATATGTATGCTTTGGTAGCAGCGCAATTTAACAAAACCTAAGACCGCAATGATCAAGACTTACTTTTCCATCCAGCGTGGGAACCGCGGTCCACGAAAAGTTGGTCTAAGCTCCCAGCCATGAATGCCTTCAAGGATCTTACCCTTGCCTGGTAAAAAGGTCAACAGAAGTGCTGACACTCCATTAATCAACCTCGCAATGTTGTGCAGAGACTCATAAGTGATTGTCTTAACTGATCTGCACTAAAGACCAAAAACAAAAGCCAAAAGAAAAAAATGTCATCCGGTAGCCAAGTGTAAATAAAACTACCTCAAAAACTGAAGAAAGACACTCTCCAAAAGAAACTAACATTACAACAACTAAGAAAATATTCAAATCAACGATTACTAGCAGATAAAATCCGCACGATCTGAAGAACTTTTTCAATGTCAATACTAGCATGAAGCAAAAAGTAACTGTAGTGATTACTCAGAGGACAATGCTATGAACTCTGTTATCCACACCTTATAATCTAAACCTCAACATAAAATAAACATAAAAGGTTGAATGGAAAAATAAAAAATAGAAAAAAATAAAGACAACTGCTAGTGTATATATGTAGATCCCAAAAACTGGCAATACAAAAAGACCCTTCTTGAACTGAGAATAAATTTAGAAGCAACATTTGATCGAGCACTACTTGTTTGAATCCCAGATAAAAACTTTGATAACCAGAGGTGGTGAAATTGACTAAACTTCCCCTACAATTGATCAAATCATTATATGTACTTCAAATTTGTAACAACAATAGAAAATGAACAAGACCCAGTTCAGTTACCCCAACCATATACTGATTCCAAACCTGATTCAGGTGAATTACAAAATTATAAAACCCATCAACTGACTAATTTACTCATTACTTAACCAGAAACATTATATATTAATTTTTTTATTAAAAAAAAATTAAGGAGAAAAAAAACCCATAATATTTCATCAATAACCCATTTCATAAAATTTAACAAAGAATCCAAATTAATCCAATGAAACACCAACGGCGATCAATTCAAACCACAAAAAATAAACAAATAAAATTAAACATTTGCAACAATCCCAACCTGAAATCATCTCAGAAACCTAAACCTTTCCAATCCCATTAATATATTTGCTTGAAAAACCTTTTCCATCTCAGTTTCACCTATACATTTACATACATGTATATATAAACACACACATACACACATTAATATATATATATATATATATATGTAACAAGAAGGAAGGAAGGAAGGAAGGAAGAGGGCTCACTCTTTGGTAACAGCAATAACGTTGTCAACGAATCGCTGCATCATTTGAGCTACCTACCTACTGCTTCTTTTGATTTTTTTTTCTTTTTTTTTTTTTTGAGAGGTGGGATTTAGATTTAGATTAATAGATAAATTCGACGTAACCGATATTCTCGAAACCAAAAATCCGATATCTAAAACCAGAGAGAAAACCTCTCGCCACAACACCGAGATTTTGGGATCGCCGGAAATAACGAAATACCCACCAAATCGGAGACAACAAATTTATTTACATATATATAATATGTATAATGTATAATTATATACTCACCAATTTGGAGCATCCATACCACCACCGTTTTTTTTTTCTTTTTTTTTTTTTGACTTTCAATTTTTATTTTTATATTTTTTATTTGGGCACGTCTACAGTAGGGGCGCCCCTACGTAGGGCCCTGTCTATTCACCGTTGGATGGGAATCTGTATATAAATAGATTCTTTACAGATTCTTGTTATTCCCCACAGATTCCCATCCAACGATAATTAAGGCATGACCCTACGTAGGGACGCCCCTACCGTAGCCTTCCCATTTTTGTTTAAAAACTGGTAAAAATAAATAATTAATAATAGGGGATGGCTACGGTAGGGGCGTCCCTACGTAGGTTCATGCCTTAATTATCGTTGGATGGGAATCTGTGGGGAATAACAGGAATCTGTGGAGAATCTATTTATATACAGATTCCCATCCAACGGTGAATAGACAGGACCCTACGTAAGGACGCCCCTACTGTAAACGCGCCCTTAATAATAATATAAAAGAGAAGCAAAAGCAACTGCGATTCTTGCCGTACGGACACAGCGAACGCAGAGAGGCGGTTAAGTTAATAACCGGGTAGTTCTCGCTTCCTCCCCGTGTAGTCCACGTGGAGGCTTTCTAGTGGCTGGGCTCGTTATGCGTCGTTTTCAGGTGCTCTGTTTGTGGATAGAGCGGACACGTAAGTATGAGCGTGGATGCCGTGTCTTTTTATTAGAGGCAACATTTATGGTGCTTCCCACGTGCTCGTAGATCCCGTCTTGACCGTTCATGTTTCGTGGGGCCCTCTTAGTATATCAGCAGGTTGGATTGTAGGCCCTGTGGGCGTACGTGGCATATAATGCTGTCGAACCATTGGAAAAAGGATAATGCTTCGGATTATGGATGGCAACTGATCGGATTCGGAGCGGGTATAACTATCCGACTCTCGTATTTGTGGAGAAAAATCACTCATATCAGTCTCATTTACTCGTTTAAATTGGCGGGACAAATTTAGGTATTATCCCCGGGTAGGTGGATACTCATGGGTACCTATATCCAGTAAAAGATTTAAAAAAAATTATTTTGAATAATTTGAAAAATAAAAATAAAAATGAATTTAAAGAGAAAAAAATTTAGTGACAATATCATATACTAAAATTAATAATACGTCAATAATATAACCTAATTTTTATATGTACATATTTATTTATGTGTATTTTATATAAATTATACGTATACTCAATATATTTTTTATTTTTTATATATATAATTGATAGGGTCAGGTATGCAGGGTGGGTACCTTTATACCCGTACCCACTCCGTACTGGATCGGGTTTTTCAATTAGTACTCGTACCCATCATGTTTATCCAAATAGCCGAATATTACCCGTCCCATTAGGGTCGGATACCCGCAGATAAACAAGTTGGCAGGTATAATTGCCATCCCTAGCTCGGATTGGTGCATAATGAATGGACTTATCCAACTAGTTTACCGAAATTTCAATATTAACATATATAATAAGTGAGTTGTCGCCATTCAATTGGTAAATTTTTTAAATTTATTTGTGGTAAGTTTCAATATACCAATTAAATGGTAATAATTTACTGACAAATAAATTTAAACCACTGACCAATTGAATGATGACAACTCACTTATCACGTGTGTTGGTATCAAATTTTTGGTAAACTAGTTGGAACACTTAGCATTATCCATAAAATATATAGTCTACACTTTTATTAGTTTGATGTATTTTTCGTATCTTGATTTTGATAACGAAAAAGAAAAATATTAGCTACAATCTCTTTTACATTCTTTTTTGCACTTTTTTAGTCTCACTATTTGACACATAGATTTCGCTATACTTTATTGCATTATTATGAGTACATTCCGCTATACTTTATTACATTATTATAATGTTAGACTGTATAGTGGAATACACATGTCAAACTGTGAAACAAAAGATATGTAAAAAAGAATCAGAAAGATAATGCATTTAGCATTTTTTTTACTATTTCAATTTATTTGTTAAAAATGTTCTAAATATCATAAAGTTGCACTAAATTTAATTTCAAAAATTTAATTTCAAATCTCTCTAAAATAAAATTTTACTCTGTTAGAATCCAAACCATGTTTGTAGCTTCACCTTTTTTTTTCCCCCCTCTCTTTTTATTCTTTTTTCTGTTCTTTTTTTATTAAATAATAAACGAGGAGTTATTAGCTCTGTAAGGATGGTATTTTTTGAAGTGAGGAATCTTTAAAAAAGAAAAATTGGTAAAGTTTGAATGGACCTGAAATTTGTAGGTATCATATTGATGAGCCCAAAATTTCTTTATTTTTAAAAAAAAATCCTATAACAAAGTGGCTGAATTTGGAGCTTATTTTAAGTAAATATTTGTTTTTTTAAATACTGCAATAAAATAATCGATATATCAGTCTATATACTAAGTATAAAATATGATATACCCAGCATAAAAATTAATATACTCGGTACATAAATTAAAGTTGGTGTACAAATAAATATTTCAAATTTAAAAATACAAATATTCAGTCATTTAGTTATAAAAAGAGAAGTAGACATCTATTAATGTGAAGTATTAAAAAAAAAGACACACTCTAATTTCTAAATAAATAAAAAAAGATGGCTTTGTTGCCACATCTTTTTTTTTCTTCTCTCCCCATCCTTTTTCTAAATAAATCTCTCATAATATTTTAAACTTTTTCAAATTTCTTTTCATATACCTTTCAACCTTTTAATTAAGTATAAAAATACCTATTAGTAAATATTTTTGAAATATTTCTTCTTCTACCCTCTTAATACTTTATTATCCATTAGCTTTTAAAATCCAACTTTTTATCTTTTCTATTTTTTATTCTGCAAGATAGTGATGTATTCTGCTCCTATGTAAATAGTCAATAAAGAAAATAAATACAATGAGTTTTAGTTTTTGCCAAATCATATTACGAAAAGAGAAAAGATCAAAATCAATAGTATAATCAACTTTTTTTTGAATAAGTGCACTTTTTTATTATGTATTGAAAGTAAAACATATATGATGCAAACAATGGAGTATAAGCTTTTATATTAATGGAAAGATTCATTATTCTGATAAAAAAAAAAAGAAGAAGAAGACAAATAATAATAAATATTAAGCAAAATAAAAAATAGAGACAACAAAACTAATTTCCTATTCTCATAAACACAAAATAAGATTCCTAAGAAGAAAACACAAAATGAGAAATAAAAAATATAAAACAGAATTAATTTTTCTTTAAACAAAATAATCACCATGTTAACATAAAAATAATACATAATATCAAAACTTTATTATCTCATCTTATTTAGTTTATTAATCTATATATAGTTATAAAAATTGAATTGTGTAATTGATCTAATATTTATAACATAGTTTCATATGATTTTATTATATAGGATAAGTTTGAGGAGGCTAAAAAATAAAAATTTTCAACTAATATTATATAAAGGCATTTAAGTCAATTTACATTATGATATTTTTATAAATAGAAAATTAACTAGAAGAGAATGAGAAGAGAAAAAAGAAGATAGCATTAGAGCTGCCCATAAAAAAATTATAAGTTCTTTCTCTTTCTTTTTCTTTTCTTACTAAATACAAGGTTTGGTGGGGAATCTTAAATGAATGTATTCTACCACTAGAATTATTAAAAAGTATATATCCTATTGATAGGATCAAGAGCCTAAAAAAGAACCAGTGGTAGATGGGTTAAAATTAGCGTTCACCTGCTAAATTTTATACATGTTTTTTGTTTGTTATTATGTCATATCAATTTATAATACATAGAATAATGTGCTAGATTGGCTTAAACAAGTTAGAAAAAGAAAGAGTTATATATTGTTCCCGAATAGGTTGAGGTTTCTTCTTTAATGAAATTCCTCAAGGAGTATGTTAATGACCCGGTTCCATCAAATATAATGAATACAATCAAAGGGTGCTCTGAGGTGTGTGACAAAGTTCACTAAGGTGTATGAGTCAGTCCAGCAAAAAACAGACAAAACAAATTTCACTATTTTTGAAGATAACAAGCTCCAAGCCAATTCTTAGAGTTATCATTCACTCCTTGAAAGCGTCCATTAGTAAACGTCGACGTTCATTAGTAAATATTATAGCAGACTCTTAGCATCCATCAATAGACGCCATAACAGACCATTAGCGTCCATCAGTAAACGCCACAACAGACCCCTAGCGTCCATCAGTGGACGTTATAATAAACTCCTGACATAGTAAATCTTACAGATCTGGCTCTCAAAATTTCAGATCTAGAATAAAACCCATAAAACACTAACCAAAATTATAAAAAAAAAAAACAACAAAACCCACATAAATCTAAAATCAGGTTGGACAAAAGTATCCATAGAAATACTATGGTACACAACCTTCACCTAAGCAGAAGGAACTATTAC
The DNA here is from genome assembly GCA_002914845.1 of Trema orientale. Classification (NCBI taxonomy): domain Eukaryota; kingdom Viridiplantae; phylum Streptophyta; class Magnoliopsida; order Rosales; family Cannabaceae; genus Trema; species Trema orientale. Next base: position 170,028 of record JXTC01000131.1, on the reverse strand, counting down.
AATGAAAAACTAAAAAAAAAAAGAGAACGAAAAAATTCCTACCGCAGAGAGATCTAAGAAATCTTCCCCTCCGGTGGGTTACAAATCTTAGAAAACCTCAAAGCACCACCGTGACTTTAACACATTAGCTGACAGAAGAGAGAAGATGGCGGAGAGAGGGGCGCGAGGAAGCCCCTCCCTGTGTCTATTATTATTACTACTATTACTATTATGAATATGTTGAGTTTTTGGCCACTTAATTTAATCAATCATTAGATATTAATTTTTTAGTATATTTCCCTTTATTTTCCGAGATATTAGCTGTGATTTTTTTTTTTCAAATTGCTCATATGTGAATTTCGTACTAGAATCATTTGCTATAATTGTAGCAATACGATCCGAAATTGCCTCATTATAATTATAATACCAACCATATTTAAGACAAGACTTGACAAATTTGCAGCCTTGGAACCTATAACATCATTCATTAATTCACTTAATCATAAACAATTTTTCCTTAAAAACAAAATTTCATGCTTATTCCTCCAAAAAAATAAAAGAACACTTATACTTTGTTTCGACCATTCTCACCATTCCCATTTTCATATTCGTTAGTGTTTTTTTTAATAATTATAATTTTTTCTTTCCAATGACTTATTAAAATAGGTGTTTGTCTCAACAATTCAGTTTTTTCATTCGAATGACATTTTTTAAAATTACCGATAGAATGGACTTTTTATTTCTGAAATGAGAATGCATCACTATCGTTGTTTTTGAATACTGCATTTGAATGTATTAATTTTAAATTATAACTCATTCGATTTTATATAATTCAAATGTCTCTCATTTTAGTTATAATATATCCTATTATATTCATTTGAATGTCGAACGGGTGAACCAATAAAATTATGATTCAACACCAAACAACAGAATAGCGCATTTTTTAATTAATCATTATTAGAAACTTCGAACGCCATTAAGATCTTCTTTTTCTTTTTTCTTTTCATTTCTTTTTTTAACTTTTAATGCATTATGCTTGAGGATGGTCGGTGCTCGTCTCAAAGAAGACCAATGACTCAATGAGGCACGTGAAATAAATGTAGCCTTATCATTAGCGTGGCCTTCTGTGCGTTGTATCACGCTAAAGAATTAATACACATGCCCTCTTTGGTATCACAGTTCTGACTTTAAAGATGTGCTATTACTTTTAAAACGACTTACATATTTTCAAAAGGTATCTTCTCCTCTTTATATTAAATATCGGCATAAGGTTAGCGTGTTACAGTATATAATTGCATATTTAATTGAAAATTTTGAAAGACAATATTAACCTCTTTCAAATATTATAACATGATATAAGAGAAAAGAAACAAAGTTAAGTTGATAAAAGTAGAGAAAAGAAACAAAGTTGAGTTGACAAAAGTATATTGGTTTACATAAAAGTTGAGAGATTTTCTCTTCTTATAATCCACGGTCTGAGAGTTGAAAAAGAGCATTGTAAGCTACAATAGCTAATAATCCAAATGAATTTCCTATGTACTCCCTATTATTAGAGATGTGAATGGCTGTTTGATGAAGTTATGTATTACTGGTTTTTATCAAAAGCAAAGCAAATCAAAATTTGTCTTCCAACATGACCTGCAAATAATAATAAATGCTTCTATATTTACCCATAATCATCCCCAGATTCTCTCTAGATATGTCAGCAACACCAAGACATCTTAGGCCAGCAAAACATTATCTTCTCTAGATATCTGTAGCTGAGATAAATGATGCAGCTGAATTGTTGCCCTCATTGGTGCCTTGTGTGAAGGCAAACTCAGAAACCAAGGCTAAATGGTCGCTGCCGACTTTCTGCATAGAAATATGGTTAGAATTATGATCAGATTACCATTTAGATGTTTAGCTCCATATACTGTTCAGCATTACCACCTCATTTTCTTACGAAAAGCTTGCAAAAAATAAGCGACACAGGATAAGTTTGACTAGTGTGTTTGTTTAAATAAATGTGTACATGTTTTGACTAGTGTGTTTGTTTTAATAAATGTGTACATGTTTATAGCACAGTGACATTTAACTCTTAGTTTTATTATCATAGAGCCTATGAAAAGAATTCACGTTATACTAATAAAAACCATGTAGTTTTCCTAAAACGTGATAGTCTTAAGAATTTCCCAGATAGTCCCCCTCATCCAGATAGGGGCATAATACACAGAATAAGATGCTGCTACCAATTTCCTGTGTGGAATCTCAAGCCACAGCTCAACAGGAGATCAAAAAGCAATAAACCAACGGTTTAAAATTTTGTTACAACCTTCATGTATATCCTATTCCTATACACATGCAGCCACACCCAGCAAATGCAATGTCAGAACTCGCCCCATGTGTCCGCTTTGGCTCTACTAGCCTCACGGTTTTCGAGAATAACGCAATATAAGTAGGTGTCATCACCTAATAAAGTATTGAACACCAATCCCCAGGCAAGATGAGATACACACAAAACTCTAATCCCACCAAGTGAATTGAGCATATTAGATTAGCTGTTTAATCAGAAAGCTGTTTAATCAGAAGTCTCATGAACTTTCGACTTTTAAGAAATATTAAGCAGCAAAATTTGAAGTTTTCCGACCTTGCATGGGAGTCCACCAGTTCTCCTGAGAATCTCAATTGAAACTGTGTCTAAAACTCTTGTTGGTAAAAGATCATCCGAGTACCTGTACATAAAACAAGTGGTTTAAACGTTTCCGTCACCATCATAACCACAAGTAGTACAACCTAGATCACATTGAAGCCTTTCTAGAGAAGCTATTCACCACATATAGTCAACAGTTCCCAGAAACTTGGAATGATATGAAGTGGCTAAGGGTTCACCATTGGGTTCCCGGGTTCCCGTAGAGCCCTGAAAATATAAAGTCTCAGATAATATTCCAGATCAGAAGGGTAATACAAGGGGGAAAAATGGAATAATGGACTTCTCAAATTTAAAGAGAAAAAGAAGATTGGAATTCTGAACTTCCAAGTAGCAGAAGGGGAGAATCTAAATACCTTCACTGTGGCATATGAACTGCTAAGGTTCAAAGGATGAACAACTACATGGCACTCAGAATTTCCTGTTGCAACTTTAACCTCTTCATCCGTCCAGGAATTTTTCAACAAGCTGAAATCAAGAGCCATGAAACATAAAATCCTTCCTAACAAGTAAACAATATATGCAAACTGTAAAAGAAGTGGAATGGAATAAACCTGTGCAATCACAGGCTTATTTTCAAATGTCATCTGCTAGGGGAACCAAGTAAGCATACTATTGCAGCAACTTGTTAAAAGAAGCAAAAGCAAAAGGAGAAGTTGTAGCTCTGAGTAACAAAAATAAGAGAAATACCCGTCTATCAAACTGAATGGGCTGCTAATTTCTTGTTTGACACCAAAAACTTGAGCAGGATGACACCTTCTCTGCCCAGATAGCTCTCTTCTGTTATATAACATAATATTCAGCTGCAAAGAAGAACCAAATCTAATTTCAAACTTTGATTATAAGTCCAATTTTTGATTCATGGTATGGTAACAGTCCATTTCATTGAGATGGGACCTGTACCAAATAAACAATAATGTTCAAGTTTACGACAACGGATGAGCAACTCACTTCAGACGACGACAAGAACTTGTATATTGCACTCTGTTAATTAGAAAGAAACAGTCTGAAAAATTGTGATCATAATAGTCAAGTAGATACTTATGATTTGATTTGGAAGTATGTATTAAACTATAGAACATCACACCTGAGGAGTGCTATTAAAATCACCAGTAAGCAGAACCGGTGCATTACCCCATTTCTCGGAGAGGACATGTGCCCTTGATGAGAGAAAACGAATCTGAAGATAAAATAATTTCGTAGCTGTTTAGCATGCTGCTGAATTACACCAAAAATTTATTTATAGTAGATTCACCAAAACATAAAAATACAATTCTAGCTTTCATGAATTATGGAAAATTACTATTTAGCAATTAGAATTTGGAGACACCATTATTTATTTTTATTCTATAAGAAATGAATAAAGGAAATCACAAAGCACTAATCGCCAAAAAGCAAAGATATACAAATAGTTGATATGCTTTGCTTAATGGTTTCTGATAACTTATAAGTCCTTTATACTGATATCGTTCACACTCACACAAACCTTTCTTCACCAATGAATGTTCCTTACCCATACGTCAAAAATCTAAATAATAGAACTGTAATAGAAAAATTAAAATAAAACAGCTAAACTACACTTTGTGCATATAAAGTTGGCAATTCAATATAAAGGACTTACTTGACCTAATTTAACGTCCCCCCGGCTTGGGTTGTAAAGAACATGGATGTTACCAATCAATAACCTTCTTGATGTAGCTTTACACATCTGCCTGTATGGGCCAAGATTAGATACAGAAAGGATGGACAGTGTCATGTATTACGGAAGAACCGCTACAGATTACTTACAGAATCAGGATAGTTAGATTCAATCAAATGCAAAGTAATATAAGAAATTATATGGACAAGACAGAACTCAGATCCAATAAATGAAGCAAGTGACAGACCGAAAGATGGCACTTCCTGGAGCATCAGAGTCATTCCATTGGTAACAATTTAATGAATATATACAATGAAGTTACGCAATCCCATCAACAAATCCTATTACATAGTGGAATTTCTTTGAACTATCGCATGATACTTGTCAGTAATTTAGCCTAACCACATCTATTATTCAACGAGAAACCATTATATGTTGCTTAACCAGTTGCATCAAGATGATGCTCACTGCTTCGTGGATGCAATGGATGCAACAAGGAACTTCTAATCAGAAAAGTCTTGCAGTACTTATCTTATGTTTAGCAGGCAACGTTGACTAATTCAATCTTCTGTAGACATTCTCAAGTGTTCTAAGCAAACTACATCTTCTGGAAATACAAGTGAACCCATATGATATAAGAAGATGTGAAAGTATCTCTCTATATAGAAAAGGATCCCATGATCGTGAACCGATCTTACCTGGGATCGCAAATCCCAAGTTTGTCTATAAAAGGGCAGATCTAATCATACTAGTGTCTATAATGGATTTCTTCTGTGTAATACTAATCGACAGNGCCAACATAAAACGTACATATACACATTCTTTTTGTCTTCATTTTGCTTTACATCACCATGGAAGGAAACAATCTACAAAGATGCAAGATCTGCAGCCTTTGTCACATTTAGAAAATAACAACCACTTTCAAAACTGGTTCAGGTATCAACTTTCACTTCCAAGAGAATGATTGCTAACTTCTTCATTACTTGTCTAATGGTTTCTGTTTAACTTAAGTCTCCTTTACCTTAAGTCTCCATTCTCCATGAGAACATAAATCTCGTTTCTGAAATATATCTCAAGTGCAGAAGAAAAGCTAAACAAAGTATTCAGGAAACTCATAGTTCAAAAGCATCATTGTATCCCCTTCATAAAAAAAGAGTTAAAACTTAACCTAAAACTGTTTACACGTGCTAGAAGATGTTTATGAGTTCTACCTCAAAAACGGAAAGTTGAGCAACATTATCACGAAGTCCAAGACCCTTGAATTCAATGCTTTCTCCTTCTAACAATCGGAACCTGAAAAGTGAAGCAAACAAGAAAACTCAAACTCTATTCCATTTCTTTGAACTTCACTATTTGAACAACTGTACTGAAATTAATATAAAAAATAAAAAATAAAAAAATCCATACTTATCCACTTTCCAGAACGTTGCACAACCGTCAGCAGTATCTCCAGTGCGTCTCTATCATTTAAAAACTCATTTAGAATCTTGAGCTTCAACTTGCACAGAGTTGAATAACAATGCAAGAGCTAGAGTCATACGCTCCATTTGCATAGGTTGTCAGGCTCCAGATAAAACCAGACACATAAACATCCAAAAATGTAGACGCCTCACCACATGATTTTTCCACAAATCTATATACTGAAAATCAGCTTAATGTGATCCTCATTGCAAACTCCACAAAGTTATGAAAAATGAAAAATGAAATACTTTGAGAAGAAAAGTCGAGATATAATTTGTTGAGAACTTATCACATCTAAGCTGATCTTCATTATAATTAATTTGTCAAAGCAACACTCATCAACAATCAAGTGGAATACAAATGAAATATTGGGTCAAGTATATCTCTAAGGAAAAAAAAAAATCTAGCTTTACAAACAAAGTTAGCCAATAAAAGGAGAAATTAACCTTATATGACCCGACATATCCTGCTTTGGCCAATATGTCTGAGATATCAAAATATTTGTCTACTTCCTAACAAAGGCACACAAAAATAACCGTTCAGTTTTGACTTTACCACACCCAAAATCAAAACTCGCAAGTATATATATATATATATATACAGACAAAACACATGTATGTTTCTTACTTGAAGACATATAATATCAGGGTTCCATCCAATGAGCTCTTCACAGATGACCCTTTTCCGACGGCTCCATTTCATGTAAGCATAAGGCACATTAATGTATAGATCTTTATGCGTGAAAGCATTTCTGTCTGCCAGTGTATTATAAGACGCAACCGTAAACCTTTCTGCAGTATACAAAATTACAGAGTTCACAAACTACCGAAAAAATTAAAATCGACCAAGCATCACTCACAAAAATATACGACATTCCCAAATAATCAGCGAAAAAAAAAAAAAACACACACACAAAAAGAAAAAAAGAAACTATATATCACCATTTTGTCCTAACACAATTCTGTGTTTCATGGAATGGTGGTCTTATACTTTACACGGTGTATTAACCAATATACTAAAAAAATATGACTGTTAGTAAATACTATTTAACTATTATGTTAAATGTTACTGTTATTTTTCTCTCTCTTTCTCCATATTCTCAATCTCCTTCTCTCTTATGAGTTTCCCTCTCCCCCTCCAATTTCTCTCAATTGACATTTTGACTCTTCTTGTACTACAATTTGTTTTACATGTTAAACCAACAACTGCACTGTACAACACAATAACCACACTCAAACGACAAAGATTGGGTAGTCGTTTTGAGCTATTCTCAATCCCCAACAAGAAATTACCAAATTTCTCTCACCACACGAGAAATATCAAACTCTCCAAACCCTAATTTCCCCAAATCAGATAGCGAGAACTGAAAACACACCAGGAGAAGCGAGCGTCTGATCATCGGCTTCGACCCAGAGCCTACTGATCTCAGGACCGCGATCCAGCTCCCTCCTCCTGCTGCCGAGAGGATTGTACCATGGACGTCCGTACGATCGGGTCGAGACCGATGAGGACGAATCGGCGGGAGTGCTCTCCGTACAGCAAGAGACGGCAGAGAAGAACGAGGGGTAGCGCTTGGGCGAGGAGGAGCAGGAGGTCGAAGGGTTGCGCAAGCAGAGCCAAGATGAAGCTGAAGCGTCGCAGCTCATCGAAGGAGAACACGAAGAACTCTGCGTTTCGAAATTCGGCCGGCGAAACTTCTGAACTCGCCGGTTTAAAGTGGTGTGAGCGCGTTTAAACTTTTTTTAGCGCCCCACAGTTTTTTGAGGCTATAGTTTTTTTTATTATTATTGTTTTATTTTTATCTTCTTATCTTGTTCGTCCTCTCCTTGTAAGTATAGCCAGAAGAGTTTTTAATTTCTTTTCAATATAAATTGAAAGTTATATTATTTAAAAAAAAAAATCTTTGAATTTAAGTGAAATGATCGATTTATCCCTCAAGTTTTAGAAAATGGTTAATGATATTAATAACCATGAATTATACTCGTAATGTCACTTTGCCCTCTAATTTTCGACTTACATAAAAGTAGTCTATCAATTATGTAATTGTTGCAATAATGATCATTTTGTCACAAAATTGTTAAATATTTTATAAAATAAGTTATTACAGAACACAATATCGTAACTGTGATCAATAAGGGAATTTTGAATTTTTAACTTATACAGTAGACTACTAATACTTATGCAATAATTACGTCAATGACCATTTTTTTTACAAATTGTAAAATTTTTAACAAAAATGAGTCTTATGCAAAGTGCACAATTTAGTACTTATGGCTAAAAACAAGATTCTGTCTTATAGAAATAAATAAGAGGAAATTTGATTTTTTATGGTAATTTTTCAAAAAAATTAAAAAATCTCGGATTTTGAAATTGTTTGAAAAATCCAGAATTTTAATTAGAAAATACAATTTTTAAAAATATTTAGAAAAATATAATTTATTAATTAATGAGATACTTGAATTAATTAACTAGATTGGTTACCCAAGTAACCCAGCTGGTTACTATGAGTACTATTGGAAAGTATTAATTTTGAAAAGAAAAGTCATAATTTTTCTAAAAATATTTACTGAAAGTGTTATTTAAAATGATGTTTTTCTAAATCAGTCCGAGATTTTTCAAAAAAATTGGCCCATCCATGATTTTCAATTTTTGGTACTTTAGGCTTAGAATTTTGAAACAGGCCTAATAAATAATGCCCAATTATACACTTTGTTTATGACTATATTCTGTCAAAAAACTAATAGTTTGTGACAAAAAAGTTATTGCTGTAACAATTGGATAATTCAGAAGCAATTACTATGTAAATTAAAAATTTAGATAGCAAAGTAATACAATAAATATAATTTAGGGATCATTACTATATTTAATTCTTTAGAAAATAATAAAGAAGAGTGCTGCCAATGCTTTGTTTTGTACGTGCAATATAAATTTCACTAAAATATGTCACAATTGAATTATATATAAATCATTGTAGAATCCATTTTATATTTATGCCTAATTTGGTCAAAATTGCTATATAAAAGTGACATTTTATTAGTTGGAATTTCTTACTCTTAAACTTGTAGAAAAAAAAATATATTAACCGGAAAACAAACGGACGGCGAAAGAAAAAGAAAATTAAAGGAGAAAAGTTTATACATTAAAAGAAATAATAAAAAAAAACTCTTTAAAAATACTTGGGTAAAAATAAAGTTAAAAGGTTTATTACTCAGTTTTGACTAAAATAGATATAGCAGTAGAATTTTTATCAATATTTTAATTTTAAAGGAGTATTATTTTTTTATAATGGGACAAAGTTATGTTTTTATTTTTTTAGTGAAGTTAAAAATTTACTTGTTTTGTCTAAATTCAGAGAAATTTTTTTATAATTAAATTGACAAAGTACTTAAAAGCCTAGTAATTTTGTTAAGAGTAATTGTTTATCTCATAATATTTGATAATTTCGGCTAAGTGTCCCACTTTTCTTTTACAAATGTTGTGTTAGGGCATCTCCAACCTTGCACCAATTTGGTGCAAAACACCATTTTGGTGTTAAAAACCCTCTCCAATGCAACACCATTTTTTACACTAAATTTGGTGTAATACTATTCATTACACCAAATTTGGTGTAATACTATTCAAATTTTTTTATTTACCCAATAGTCCCCACCTTTATAACTTTCTACAAATTTATTCCCAATATATCCTTTTTTTATTAACCTTTATTAGAATGTCGAACCCACGATAATTGATTTCTAATTCAATGCTAAGTACCAAAATTATCTCAACCCTAACTTTATCCAAACAAACGAAATATAGATTTTAAAGAAATAAAACCACAGAAACTAAACTATCATGCAAAAATAAATGAAAGTAAGCAATAAGAAAAATGTGAAGATTTACTGATTCCTCAACCATCCTTTAAACACACATCTCCCAATTTTTCTCTTACATTAATTAATCCACTAGAGTTGTCAACTGAGAATTCAAATGTATTCACAAACTCCACATGATAATTGAGGATGATCGTGATGTTGATGCACTAATTAATGATTCAATGGAAGCTCCAGCTCCAGCAGTTGAGATGGTGGTCGACGAAAATACCCGGTTTCAAGAATTTCTTGCTCGTCATAGATAAATCAAGGATAAAGAGGCCCATATTGCACTTCGAAATGCATTAATTGATCATTTGTGGAATGAATATACTTATTCGGAGAATTAAATGTCGATCAATGTGGAACTAGGATTTTTTTTATTTGTTTATGTAATCCTTTTTTGTTTATTTGTGGTATTAAACATTATATATATATTTTTCCTAATGTTTTACTAAATGCAATATTTAGTTAATTAAAAATAATTTATTAATTTTTACTATTGTTAATTTATTAGAATATTTTTTCCAATAATTTGCAATATTGTGCCAAGTAATATATAGATGTAGTAGTTTGTAAAATAAATTAATTGTTGAAGGACTAAAAAGATAGAGAATAGAAAGAGAATATTCTTTTTAGTGTAACTTTTGGTGTAATGGATTGGAGTTCAATCTATGAAATGGTGTGAAAGTTACACCAACTTGGTGTAAAAGTTACATTATTTTGGCGTTATGGGTTGGAGATGGCCTAAGTTTCCACCATTTTTGGAAATAGTGTTGATTTGCTTTAATTTTTACTCATCTGTACTAGTTTGCCTCGTTAAGGGTTTGCGAATTTGGGCAAAGAAAGCATCTTATGGTTTGGTCACTAAAATAATACTTATTTGAACTGAATGCATTTTTTTTTTTAAATGAGATTGATGAAAAATTTCCCATTATTTTTTATTTTAACAGTGAAAAAAATTTCTGAGTTTCGGTGCAAACTTGAGAACATAAGAATTTTATCCACTTTCATCCTTCTTATTTAGTGGCTATCAATATTTGATTAGTAAAAGAGCTTCTTTTTTTTTAATGTTATTTGCTAATTGGGGAAAAATAATACTATATTTATAGAAATTACAGCAGATTAACACCACATATATAACAAATTATGACACGTTAGAAAAATCAAAATGTGAGGGTGCAAAAAAATTAGAATAATGCTAAGTATCCTAAAATTTGTATCAAATTTTTAATTCCAGCACATGTGGCATATGAATTGGCATCATTCAATTGATGAATATGATTAATTTTATTTGTAGTAAGTTCTAATACATTAATTAAATAATGCCAGCTCATATGCTATATGTATTGGTATTAAAAATTTGTTAACAATCTTAGTACACCTACTATCATCTAAAAAATTATTATGAATAAAATAAGGCTATTTAATACAAAGCCCTCCCAAAGTCTAAACCAATTTTATAAAATTAACCATGAACTTATTTTTCTAGAACAAAACCCTTTGATATTAGAGAATTTGGGTTTTTTTTAAAAAGAAAATACTGCTCAACTCTTATTAAGGCAAATCAAAGAGTAAATAAGAGGAAATTAAAAAAAAAAAAAAAGAAGACAAGAATCATTCCATGATATTTCCGGAGAAATCAAAGTCAACTTTCACCCCACCTTGTTACACTCTCACATAACATGGCAACAAGAATCACAATTGACTTAGATAAATAGAGAAGAAATATTTGAAATATTATTCACATTATGGGCAAGTGGCTGAAGAGAATTAACGCCTTGAATAGCTTTAAGAGAATCACTTTCAATTTTATCAACTTGAAACCCATATTGAAGCAGCCGCAATAAAGCTTCTCAAATAGTAATAAGTTCTGCGTCTTCCACCGAAAGAGAACCCCTGAATTTCTTCGAAAAACAAGCAATCACCATGCCTTTATGGTCATATAGCAGGCCTCCCAATCCGACTCCCTCATCGCTCAATTTAACGGAGGCATCTATATTTAGCTTGAAATGTCCTAGCGCAGGAAAATGCTATTTGCAAGAGACGACTGTAGAGTGCCGAGAAGATACAGAAGTGTGCTCCCAAGTGCCACTAAACTCCAGAAGATATAAAAATCTTACATGGTGTGAAATTGAAACCTTACGTGGTATGAAATTGAAAGATATAACTGATATTTCTTTAGATATTATACTCATTTTTCTCACTAATTTGACATATATTTTTCATATATATTACACATATATATTCATTCTTAATATATAAAATCCTTTATAATAGTCACAGATTTTACATGTTTAAAAATAAATCATGAACTAAATAATATATGCCTATTATGTAAAAAAAAAAAAAAGGATAAATTCTGCAATTTAAACCATGAAATTTGGACTTTACAAAATAATACCCTGAGATTAAGAATTTCTGAAAATTAATACCCTGAGTTGACTTTTTGAATAATTTTAACTGATAAAATACAATAATATCCTCAAAATTAAGATGAATAATATGGATTAATCTAGTTTTAATGGACAATATTATTATTTTTTCGTTCCTAAAATTGGTCAAAAAATTTGTCCAGTGTAATTTTTAATCTCAAGGTATTATTTTACAGAGTCAAAACTTCAGGGCATTTTTTTTGCAGTTATCCCAAAAAAAAAAATTCAATAGTTTTATATAACCAAGTTGAAAATCAAACCTTAATCTTAGGTCTAAAGCAAAACCCAACTCAATAGAATATGATATAATTAAAAGTGTATAACACTACTATAAATTATTAAAAAAAGAAAAAGAAAGTTATGCATCATCAATACAGTGTGAAATGAAGTCAAAAAATATTACTTGGGTGTTTAAAACTGGCGGAAGAGTAGCGCTAATTGTTGCTACTTAGTGACCGGTGGAAAACGACATTCTAACTTCTAATGAGTGGGCAGTGCCAATCAATGGATAGCAGAAACCACTCAAAACCCCTAAAACCTTTTTCCTTTCCTGTAAGTTTCTTATAGTTTCTGAATTATTGAAAAGAAAAAAATCTAAACGAAATTATTTGGAATATTAATTATATTCTTTGTATCACACCATACAAAATTTCTATTATAAATAGGTGTAACATAACTAATATTCTTTTAACATCAAGAGGATTTTGCTTCAAAAAGAGAGTTAATTTTACTAAATTAGTTAGACTTCGTAGATTTATCGTGTTAAAAAGACTAACGGCATATTTATTAAAGAGTAATGAGGTAATGATTCACATTTAAATGTTTACTAAAATATGAGAAAAAGGGAGAAATGTATAGGGCCCACACAAATTTAGGGGAAAAGAATGAGAATGTTTTCCCCACCAATACTCTAAGGAATGTGATCACCCGTAAACACTCATTTTCTCTTTTTTAATTACTAAAATTGTAAAGTATAATTTTACCCAAAAAAATTTATCTACTTAAAAATGTATATACATTTAAAAAAGACAATTTAATAAATATAATGTATTCTCATTACTTTTTCTGGGTTAAGTAAATAAATGAATAGTATTATAATCAATATGATTTCTTTTCTTATTAGTTCTTTTCCAATTAATTTTAAGTAAACAATATAATAGAAATAATGATTTTTATATTATTCTATTTTATTTATATTTATTTTTCTTTTTATTTATTCCGATTACAATTACGACAAAGTAAACATGCCGTAAAAATAAAACGACAAAAGACCTATGTACATATACGAGATATACTATTCTATTTTATTCATATTCATTTTTTTTTTTATTTCGATTATAATTGCGGCAAAGTAAACATGCCGTAAAAATAAAAGGGCGAAAGACCCATGTACATATACGAGACATAAGCCACGTTTTCTGGTGACTGAGCCCGGTCCGGAAATGAGATCCTCCTGACGTGGGTCAGGAAGGAATCGAACATCTGAGCAGAATATTCACCTAAACGACATCGTTGCCATGCCGTGCGCCAATCACCCCTCTCCTCCACAGAATCGAATCCAACCTCTTTTTTTTTTTCGTCTTTTATCTGTTTTATTTTCACAGATATGAACCATGACACGTATGTGTTTATTAGAATATCGGAAGTATTACGTGGTCATATAACATATTGGAACCGAATAAATACAAAAAAGAAAAAGTGACATCTTTTTAAATAATATAAAATCACAACAATAACAATTGTTCTCTTTATCGCATAAACAAAGCTCATATTTACTAATCCTTGATGGGAAATGAAAAGAATTGTTTCATTTATTAAAAAAAAAAGGTCTATAACACAAGTCCTTTTTTTTTTAGTTAATATATTTGTTATTATAAAATTGTGACCTATCCAAAAACAATTGAATTCCTCTAATAGATAAGCTTTTGTTTACAATTGGAGAATCCAAGTTAAAATTGACAAGGTATAACTCAACTTTCTGTTGGATTTCACTTAAAACTCTAATCCTTTTGTTTACAATTATCTTCATTACAGGGTAGTAAAACATGCTTAGTGTTAATTTATTTTCTCAAACTCTTATAAATTGCAACAAAAGTTTATTTTGTTGGGAAACCGACTCCTTGTAAATTGGCTATTGACACAAGAAAAAGTAACAAAAATAATTTTTCTGGATATTATTAAACGGTGAACTTTTTAGTTATTTATTTATTTTTTTGAATGAATGTGAATTTTTTATTTTTATTTGTGAGAGAACTTTTTAAAATAGCTTATTGTCACAATTATTACTTTTTATATAAAAATAAATAAATAAATATTAATTACTAAGCAATTAAAGAAAAAAGAAAGTAGGAAGTAGGGGGTAGGAGTAGCGTAGGCTATAGATAAACTCTCTCTTCAGTCTTCAGTAGTAGTAGTTGAGTTTGGTCACACTAGGCGAGAGAGAAAAGCAAAGACCGAAAGGTGTGGTACTGGTTGCGGAGGCAGAGCGAGACTGTCATGGAAACTTGGATATGCAGTCGAGTTCCTCTCTCTCCCAATCACGTTTTCAACCCCTCTAAATCAGGTTTCTTTTCTCTTCTTCTTCTTTTTCTTTTTTATTAAATTATAAAATATATATTTTACAGTTAATGTTTTTTCAGTATATTTGAGATTGTTTTATTATGTTTAATCAATATCCTTGGTGGGTATTCTGATTTGGTTTTTGATTAGTCTGGATTGTAATTGAAATGAAATCTTCGTGCTTTTGCAGTGGAATTTTATAATTATTTTACTCATTGAATGGTTGTTTTTTTTTTTTTTTTTTTGGGTTTTGGGGGGGTGGGGGGTGAGGGAAGAAAATCTGGTATCCCACATGCAAATTGGCAAGAAATTAAAGCTGGAAAATGATATTTGAAGAATATATTTGAATCATAGAGTTTTTATTTTAGTCCATTGATGGGTAATTGAAAAAACTACTAAATTAAACAATGTTAACTTGCCTTATCAACAATTCCAAATAAGTGGGCATCGTTAATGGGTCATTTAAATTTCGGAGATTTTTTTAAAAAATAATAATAATTAACCTTTATGTTTAGTTTGTCAAAAAAAAGCTATCATTTTTTTTTTTTGTTTTTTGTTTTTTTCCCTTTTCAATTGTTAGATTTTTTTACAAATTTGGTTGAGTTTTTTTATGTTTGTTTTTTGGAATTTTGGTTTTCTTTCCCTTTCATGAATTTTCTGGTTAAACAAATAGCCATTTGTTTCACTATGTATGTCTTTTGGGTTATGTTTGCTGAAAGTAAAATATTAACTAGAACTCTAGAAGGTTTCTTTAAGCTATTGTTTGTCTTTGTTTAAAGAAATTTGTGGGAGAGTTTTGTTTTTATTTGATTTGAAGAATGACTAGGCTATCTTCATTAAGTTGTTTTTCATGGTCATAATAAATTTATTTTGTTTGACATATAGAATACCAGGAATGCCCCCTTGAAATCACTTGTAGCTTGTTGGGTCCAAGCTGCAAGTGCTTTTAGAGCATTGTGAATAATCCTTACAGGACAACTGAAATTTTACCTGAAAATGGGTGCAAAATATGTTGGAAATGGATTCTTCTTTGACATTTTTGTATGTGTGATCCGTACATTCCTTTCATTTTCATTATGTTGATGTTTCCTTTTCTATATCTGCTTAGCAAGCATGCAAAAGAAACTCTCGTGAAAACGAAATCTGTATTAGAGTAGAAACAGCTGCAAAAATCATTGGAGTTTAACAGTGATGTGTATTGAAAAGTGAAAATTCACTTAGCATACATATTGCATATGCATATGGACTTTTTTCTTGGTGAACATTTACACGTTTATGCGTTTCTAGATATTTATTTCTTTATTTATTTATTTCGTCAATCTACTTCAATTTGTCACAGGGGACAAATATCATTTTCATAAACAATGCTCAAACCGGAACATCCTAATGACAATAGCAACCACGGGCATCGGGCGAGGTGGCGGGTTGTTGGAGAAGCCAACCATAGAGAGAACAACACCAAGTCGTGACTCTGAGTTTGAGAGAAGGTAGTGAATTAATAATTTATTAGGAAAGCTTTCTTTTCTTTCAAGTCAACAATTTTATTTTCAAATTTTCCCTTCCCATAGGAGCCTTTGGATATTTGCTAAATCAATAACACCATTCTAATAAGTTTTGTGGTGATCACACCATCAATGTGGAATTTCTGTTTTACCAATTTACTTTGACACCTTAAAATGATTCTTTACTATGCCTAATTGGACGCCTGGACATCCTGTTAGCCGTTTCCTTGTTCTATAGTAGATTAGAATTGTATAAGAACACGGTCTTCTTAGCAACACGATTCTGTCATCTGGTTCATGTCAGTAAGAGTTCTGTCTTTAAAGGATTCCACGTTTGGACACGTGCTATATCATTTAATGTATATATGGAAAACTGTCCGAAACCTAATTAGAAGACTATTTTTACCTTTGAAATGCAACGTTAAAGTAGTAACTGAGCAGGTTATCAAATTAAGATATCAATACATTATTTGAACAATCACATCCACTTAGTCCTTTCTTTTTGAATTGATATCTTTTCCTGCCTGTTTTGACTCTTCATCAATAGCAGTCCTCTTGACGGTTAAATTTCTGTAGACTGTTATTTCTCTTGATCACAACGGTCACTTTCCGGATTACTGCAACATTGCAGAGCTAGAGGTGTAGGGACAACATTATTCTGCATTTAAAAAAAGGTAGAATAAATTATTAAAACCCCATCTCTCTCTCTCTCCCCCCCAACTTTTGGGTGGAAGGAGTAGTCTATCCCTTCTAAGTTCTAACATGATGTCTAGAGCAAGACCTCGATATAGTAATGCAAACAATTGTGTAAGAGGAAACATGAAGAGTAGATAATATGTTGGTTTATAAAAGAACTACAATTATCTTGAATAGTTCTTGAGCAGCTTCTTGGAATATATCTTTACTAGTCTTTTTCTTTCTTTCTTTCATGGAAGATACAAATCAATCTCAGTTAGAGGTTGCTTTATGTTCTTTACTTAAGAAAATAGGACAATACAGTAACGGCTTGTGTTTCAGGAGGTCAAGGAAAATATCCCCACCTTACCGAGTGCTGCTGCATAATGACAACTACAATAAGCGGGAGTATGTTGTGCAAGTGTTGATGAAGGTAATCCCTGGAATGACACTCGACAATGCGGTCAACATCATGCAGGAGGCACATTACAATGGCATGTCAGTGGTAATTATCTGTGCACAAGCAGATGCGGAAGAGCATTGTATGCAGCTGAGAGGCAATGGTCTCCTTAGTTCGATTGAGCCTGCGAGTGACAGTTGTTGATCAGCGTGAGTTTAGAAGGAACAATGTTCATTGATCAATGTCAGTTTAGAAGGTGAGTCTTAGGTAACAACTATTATTATTGGCCAAAGTATAAAGTTATGCTTTTATATGTACATAACTTAAAATGAAAACAGAACTTGTCAATATCAACATGAACCCAGATTACAATGTATGCTCATTAAGACATGGACAGTTACTATACACCTTTGATGGTTATTCAGATGATTTTCCTATCTAAAGTCCATTGTCATGTGTTTTATTCTATTTTCATGTTTTCCCTTTAATCTTTATATTTAGGTTGACCTTTTGTTCAAAAGGCTTATCACTTTGTAGTGGTAGGCATACCCCAGTGAATCTTTAGTATACTACCTGTCAATATTAATCGATTGTAATCCACTTTTTGACTTGTTCTAAATGGTATTTCTTGTGTGTGCATTGGTGAACATATAGTGTATGCTACGTGGCTTGTAGCTTAATCTGTTGTAGTTCATCTATCGCTGAATAACGCGAAACCACCCTGGAATCTTGAAGCAATAATGACTAGAATCGGTTTATAGGATAGAGTTTTAAAAAAAAAAAATGAGAAGAAAAAGGTACGACAAATAAACTTTGGTCTTTAAAGTTTAATTTGAAGGCAATACTCATCAGTGACAAATAAACTTTGGTGTTTAAAGTTTAAGGCAGTGCCCTGTTAAAAATACAGTGTTGCTAAAAGAAATGGAGCTCCTGATTTCAGCAGTAAAGAGGGGAAACAAGGGGTTCTTAATCGACTTTGGTTGGGTTTATTTAAGGGTGTCATAACTCATAACTGGGGCGAATTCTATCGTGGTAGAATGATTGCTGGAGTTATACTTTTGTCTAAAAGTAAGGTTGTCATTGTTTAGATCCTATTAATTAACTAATCTCTTATTTCCATCTATCAGTCCAGAAGAAAACGTAAGAGTGAAAAAGGAAAGTAACTTGGAAATTTTAGTAGGGTCTCTCTACAAATGTCCTCGAAGAACTGTACTTATGATAGACCAGTTGTACCTATGATAGAGCAGTATTTGGAGGGACAGGAAAGGTGTCCACAGCTTGTCCTCGTAAATCATTAAAGATATAGGAACAAGAAAAAAATGAGGGACAGGAAAGGTGTCCACAACTTGTCCTCGTAAATCATTGAAGATATAGGAACAAGAAAAAAATGAGAAAATAGGTAAAATATGCATGAAAACATGCCTAATTTGAGGCACATGCTTCCCTCCAAAAAATTTGGTAAAATATGCATATACCTACCTGAAAAGTCTAAATTACCCCCAACAATTATTTCTCATCCTATATGTCTCTTAACATATCTCATCTTCTAAAACATAAGTAATCGTTCAAATTTCTTTATTTAAACGCAATAGGTATAGTTTAAAATAGTTTATTATCAAATTTTGAAATATTCTGGGGTAATTTATGTGTTAAAAAATTTAATTTGAGTTAATTTTTGCCTTTTTTATCATAATTTACGAAAGTGTCAAAAAATATCGAAATTTTATCGAAAATACTACTTCATTGAAATTATATCAAAATTGCTTCAAAAATTATCGACAATACCACTTTTATTGAAATATCATCAAAAAATACCATTTCATCGAAATATCATCAAATACCACTTGTCGAAATAGTATTGAAAAATACTAGGTTTATCAAATTTTATCAAAAATATCACTTTCATCAAAATATTGTCGAAAATATACCATTGAAATCTCGTCAAAAATTTCAAGAATACTATTTTCATCGAAATTTTATCGAGAATACTATTTTCATTGAAATTTTATCGAGAATACCATTTTCATCGAAAACTATCGAAAATCGTCAATAAATTTCAACAATTATTATGATTTTTTGTTAAAACTCGCAAAAATTAATCTCAAAATGATTTTTTCACACATAAATTACCTCATAATAACTCGAAATTTGATAATAAGCTATTTTAAACTATACCCACAACTATGTGGAGGAGAGTGAAGAAGGGGAAATGATGAGTTAAACTTGTTGAGAATGAGGGACGAAAGAGAACGAAAGAGGGAGGGAGTTTGACGATGCTGGGAGAGATGAGAACGAGGCTTTGTGCGAGTATGGAGCATTATAATTCTCAAATTGAACGAGATTTCAGTCGAGAGGGAGAAATGGGGAGATTTTGTGCGAGAGAGATGTTTGGATCTCGAGAGAGTGAAGAGTGAAATTGACAGAAAGGCATATTTTTTCCTTAAGTATTATTAAGGGTATTTTCATCCACAAGCATGTCAGGTGTAAAATTGTCATCCACAAGCATGTCAGGTGTAAGGGTATTTGCATATTTTTCCTAATTTCTCAAAAAAAATCAAAATCAAAGTGAGATTCACCTACTTCTGTTTATAAAATTGTCGGGTGTAAAAACAAAGAGCTGTTTGTTTTTATTTAAGCCATGTTTGGTTCGATGGAATACGCTTTGAAATAGAATGACAATCCTTCTACAGAACTTATTCCACAGTTTGCTTTAGATTTTAAACAAAGAAACCATGAATTCTTTGGAAACACAACTCCATCATCTGATTAAAACATTATTACTTCACATTGTTCGCAATAGCTTAGGTATAATGATTCCATTCTTCAGCAAATTTCTTAGGACATGTTTACTAATCCGTAATGGAAAGAAAAGAAAATAGGAAAAGGAAACAGATTTCTTTTCATGTGTAATTAATTGATATATAAATACATGAAAGTGAATCGTAGCTTTTCCCACTCATTGTTTCTTATTCTTCTCTATTCCCTTTCTTTACGGATTAGTAAATATGGCCTAAAAACCAAACTTTCACTTTTTTCCTATTAGAGACATCTAAAAATAAAGGTATTTTAGTATTAACATATTTAGTCCATTTTGTTCTACTAATTCAACCAAACAATGAAATATCTCTTATATTTCTATTCCAACTACATTTTATTTATAAAATGCCACCTAGCTTTCTCTATGAATTTCTACAACAATAAATGCTTGATAATCATTTGTCAGGAATAAGCAAAGAACTTAAATAAAATTTACCTACTTTTGTTTTACAATTACACGTGGAGAGAGAATTACAATTTATGGCACCATTACAGTATCAACAAGCTCAGAGACGTTTGATAGCATTTCCTTCTTGCATGCCATAGAAATTACCAACCCCCAGATATCTACATTAATCAAATTTGCATTTCCCAAGCTAGTCAAAGCCTTCAATAACAATGCCATATTAGCTTCCTGACATAACCCATCCACAAGTTTATGGATACCCGCAGAAGAAGGTGCATAACCCTTAAAGAACATCTCATCTAAGATAGATGTTGCTTCTTTAAACCTCTTCCAATCACATAACCCAGCAAAAATAGTTCTATAGCAAACAATATCTGGTTTGCAACCACGTCTTGGTAAATCTTCAAACAAATCATTTGCTTCAACCCATTTGCCCTCGTTACACAGTCCACCAATAATGACATTATAACTGATTATATTTGGTTTACATCCCTCCTTAACCATCTGATCCAAGATTTTATAAGCTGCTTCAAAATCCTTTTCCATGCAAAACCCATTAATCATTGCATTGTAAGTTACAGTATCAGGTTTACAACCAGAAACTTTCATCTCCTCCAAAATCCAATAAGCCTCGCCTTTCCTACCAAACTTGGAAAGGGCACTGATCAAAGTGGTGTAAACAGCAGAATCTAATTTTACTTTGTATCTCTCTAACTCATCCTTAAGCCCAAAAGCCAAACTCAACTCACCAATCCTACAAAGCTCTTTAATCAAAGGTGTATAAACTGGTGCTTCAGGCTCAACCCTATAAAGTCTTATCATATCCTCTTTCAACCTCATAGCCTCTTCTAACCTATAATTCGCACAAAGCCCAGAAATCAAAGTCGCGAAAGTCACCCCGTTCGGACGAACACCTCTCTTACGCATTTCATCGAACATATTCCACGCATCATGCAAACAACCAGATTTACAACAAGCATTAATCAAAATATTATACGTACAAGCATCCGGGGTCACATGATTTCCCAGACCCACCAAGAATTCCCTCATCTTCTCAACCTCGCCGCACTTGAAGAGCACGTCGAGCACCGAGTTATAGGATTTGACGGTCCGGTCGCAACGAAACGAGGGAATTTGATCGAACATTTGGAGTGCTTTGTGGGGGAGACGAGCCCTGCCGTAGAAGGAAATGACATTGCAGAAGATGATCTCGCCGGGTACGAATCGGGTCTCTCGGCTCAATTGGCGGAGGATTTGCTCCATTTGGTGGAACATTTTGGCGCGGCCGAGCTTGGTGATGATAATGTCGTAGGAGAGGAGGGAATAGCGGAAGGGTTTTGGGGATTGGATTTGGGGATTAGGGTTTTGGAAGAGCTGGAGAGCCAGATTTGGGTCCTTCTGGCGACGGAGAAGGGAGGAAAGCCTGTGAGGGGAGATGGCTTTTGGGGCGCTCATTGTGTTCCGGCCGCTAAGCAAGAAGAGGAGGAAAAAAGAATACTATAAAATTGGTAGTTCGGTGGGTTACCGCCAAATTTAAATAGCTATTAACTTTTTTTTTTTTTTTTTTTTGGGTAAATTACATTAATAGTACTTGAATTATACTTAATGTACTACTTTGGTCTATGAACTTTAAACTTTCATACTGGACTAACCTAAATCATGTAATTATTGCATCAGTGGCCTTTTTGCCACAAATTACTGAATTTTAAATAGAAATGAGTCCTTACAAAGTATACGGTTTGGTAAGTTTGGCTGAAACGAGATTCTGAATTTTCAACTTAAATAGTAAACTACCAAGAATTATGCAATTGTTGCAGCAATATGTTTTTTTTTTTTTTTTCCCACAAACTGTTAAATTTTTAACAGAAAATGAGTCAAATCATGTGCAAAGCACACAATTTGATAATTATACCGAAAACGAGACTCCGACTATTAGCAGGGTAACGTGGGGCCCAAGAGGGCCAATTGCCCCCAACTTTTTTGGGAAAAAGAAATAGTATGTAATGTTTTCCTAAAATTAGTCTTTATCTATTTTTAATTTATAAAATTTTATATTGCCCCACTTAAAAATTTTGAGTTGGGTCATTTTCCATTAGTGAAGCCCGTTTCATCGTTTTCTCTTTAAGTCAAGTGAAACTCATTTCTCTATCTTTTTTTTTTTTTTTTGAGAAAATGACATGGGCTACGACATTTTAACAAAATATTCTAAAAACACGACCCGACCCAATATAC
Source organism: Trema orientale (assembly GCA_002914845.1). Taxonomy (NCBI): domain Eukaryota; kingdom Viridiplantae; phylum Streptophyta; class Magnoliopsida; order Rosales; family Cannabaceae; genus Trema; species Trema orientale. The sequence goes on along the minus strand of JXTC01000131.1, from coordinate 147,383 downwards.
TATATTTTGTATGACTTTTTTCTAATATTGTACAGTTTTTGAGCTTCACCTTCCTTTTTCATTTTGCACGATTTAATCGCCAATATCTGTTTGAGAAAAAGGTAAAGTTTCTGAGTCAAAGTTGCCCCAAGTTGGAGATTAGAAGAAGGAACTCACTTAGAAGGACTTTGGAACTTTTGTCAAAAATTTTCGAGTTAAAGCTCGAGCTAATTGGCAAAAATCGGTGTTCTGTAGTTTGCAAGGTAAGATATTACGGAAGGAAACGTTTTGGTTTCTAGCATTCTACAAAAAAGAAATTACGATAGTTTCCATGAAACTTTCATTATTTCCTATGATTTGAAAAAGAAACTACAATGGTTCCTAAGAAAGTTTCGTGGTTTCCTGTGATTTACTTAGCTACAGAGCATTATGCAAAATAGAAACCATAATGGTTTCCTGCGATTTACTTTAGCTACAGAGCAATCTGCTAAAGGAAACCACAATGATTTCCATGGTTTCCTGTGATTTACTTAGGTACACAACATTTTGTAAAAATGAAACCACGAATGTTTCCAGGAAACATTCGTGGTTTCCTTTGATTTATTTAGCTACAAGGCTTTTTGCAAAAAGGAAACCACAATAGTTTCCAGGAAATATTCGTGGTTTCCTGTGATTTACTTACGTACAAGACATTCTTCTAAAGGAAACCAACCTAGTTTCCTATGATTTACTTAGGTAGAGGACATTCCGCTAATAGGAAACATTTGTGGTTTCCTGTAAAAAAAAAAAAAGGCTTATTTGCTAAAGTGCCACCGTGTTTTCTAGCTCCCAAAGTATTTAGAAAAATGCTCTAAAAAGGTCGTACAAAATTTTTATTATTTTTGAAAGATCGTAAATTTGGTAATATTTTTTGAAAAATAGGTATAAGTGTCTAAAACTTTTTTTTTCCCCTTATCATTTTCTCTTAAAGACAAGTGAAGCCCATTTCTCATTTCATTTTACTATTTTCTAAATTTCTAATTCTTCTTTTACTATTTGGCGGTAAGATAATTATTTTCTTTGCTCTGCCCCTAGATTAAATTATTGGTTTCGCCCTTGACTCTTAGAACAAACTAATGCTGATCATATATTTTGTATAGTCAAATTAGGTTGTTGAACAAACTAATGCACTAATTGCATAATTCAAAGTAGTTCACTATGTGAGTTGAAAGTTCGGGAGTAAAGTGGTACAACAAGTATAATTCAGGGGTCATTACAAATGAATTATTACCCAAAAAAAAAAAACTATTTCGCAAAAAAAAATATATTTTTTAAAGTATGTCTTTTGTCAAAAGTTTTCTCAAAATGTCATTGAGATATGAAAAATGACAACATATTTCGTACTGTAGAAGGCCTATAACAGCGACAATTTGCTATAGATTTTTAATTTTTTTTTAAAAAAAATTAAAAGAATAGAACCAATGTCGATACTATGAAAATTAAATATCTATAATGACCACAATTGTCATCGCTATAGAGATTGGAAATAATGGCTTAATTTTCATTGAATAAGGATGAGGTATATATATATACAAGTACAGGATGAGATTGGGTTAATCAAATATTCTAAATCTACCTAATCTGTAGGATTTGTTTTCAATTCAAATTATTTACAAAATCTAAATAGGTTAAGAACGCAATTAAATAATTAATAAATTAATTCTTTTAATATGCCGCCTTAAGATGGAGCTCCTTTGGAGAGTCCAATCTTGGTCTTCAAAAGTTGAAAGTGAGTGCACAGAAGAGATTTGGTCAAGATATCGACTAATTTATCTTCTAAGGACACTTGGTTGACACGTAAAGCTCCACTTTGTACTTGATCCCTAATAAAATGATAATTAATCGTAACATACTTCATGTGTGGTGGAAGACATGATTGGAACAAAGATGAGTTGCACCAACATTGTCATAATAGATAATTGGAGCAACAGGAAGACAAACACCAAGCCCAGTTAGAAGAGAACAAATCCAACGTAACTCAGCAGCTGTAGCAGCGACAGAACGATATTCAGCTTCAGTTGAGGAGCGTGCAACCGTGCGTTGTTTCTTAGAGGACTAGGAGATCGGATTGCGACCTAGATAAACAACATAAGCACTAGTGGAGGTATAGTCATCCTTATAACCAGCCCAGTCAGCGTCTGAAAAGGCATGAGGAGATAGAGATGTGTGACGATGCAAGGCAAGACCATGATCAGCTGTACCAGAAAGATAGTGAAGCAGACACTTGACATCATTCCAATGATCAGTAGTGGGTCGATGCATGAATTGAGACAACTTATTAACATCATATATAATATCAAAGTGAGTGAGACATAAGTATTGGAGACTACCAACAACTGTTCTATATTCAGAAGGATCTGTCAATGCAGTTCTAGAAAGTACTATAAGTGTTGGCTCGGTAGTAATTAGGGTGGTGACAGGTTTGGCTCCAGTTATATTTGTACGGGCGTGAGGCCTATCTGATACCGTATAGGAAATAATGGCTTTTATTACTTAAACACGCATTACAATGAGAGTTTTGTGATATAGAATGATGTAAAGAAATGTTGGGAATATGCCCTAGAAAGTAATTTCTGTTCGGCATTTTAAACAATGTTTATTGGATTTAAGTGTT